>JAMYXO010001665.1:2500-28121 GCA_033310375.1 Conus canariensis | reverse complement strand
TCCCCCCAAAAATGGGGAAAAACCCCCCCCCCCCCCCCTTTTTTTTTTTTTTTGGGGGGGTTTTTTTTCCCCCCCCCCCCCTTTTTGGGGGGGGGGGGGGGGTTTTTTTTTTTTTTTTCCCCCCCCCCCCCCAAAAACAAAACCCCCCCCTTTTCCCCCCCTTTTAAAAAAAAGGGGGGGGGAAGGGTTTTTAAAAAATTTTTTCCCCAAAATAGTAAAACCTTTCCCTAAAAAAAAAGGGGGGGAAAGAAAAGGGGGGGGGGGGGGGAAAAGGGAAAAAAAAGGGAAGGGGGAAAAAAGGGGGGAAAAAAAGGGGGGGGGGAGGGGGGGGGGGGGGGGGGGGGGGGTGAAAAGGGGGGGGAAAAAAGTAAAAATTTTTAAAAAAGGAAAGAAAAAAAGGGGGGGGTTTTTCCACCATTTTTCCCCCTTTTTTCCCCCGGGGGGCCCCCCCCCTGGGGGTTTTTTTTGGGGGGTTTTAAAAAAAAAAACAAAAAAACCTTAACAAAAACCCAGAAAAAAACCCCCAAACAAAAAAACCCGAAAAACCAAAAACCCCCCTTTTTTTTTTTTTTCCAACCCAACCAAAAAAAAACCCCCCCCCCCAAAAACCCCCCCCCCCCCCAAAACCACACACCAACAAAAACACACCACACCCCCCCCCCCTAAACCACCCCCCAAAAAAAAAAAAACCCCCCCCCCCCCCCCTTTTCCCCCCCCCCCCCCCACACCCCCCAAAAAACCCCCCCCAAAAAAAAAAAACCCCCCCCCAAACCCTTTTAAGGGGGAAAAAAAAAGGGGGGGAAAAAAGGGAAAAAAAAGAAAAAAAAGGGGGGAAAAAAAAACCCCCCCCCCCAAAATTTTTACTTTTTTTAAAACCCAAAAAAATTTTTCCCAAAAATTTTGGGAATTTTTTGGGGAAAAAAAAAAGGTTTCCGGGGTTTTTTTTTTTAAAAAAAAAAAAAATTTGGGGGGGAAAAGGGGAAAAAGGAAAAAAAAAAAAAAAAAATTTTAAAAAAAAACAAAAAAAAAATTTTTTTTTTTTTTTTTTATTTTTTTGGGGGGGGGGGGTTTGGGGGGGGGAAAAAAATTTTTTGGGGGGGGGTTTCCTTGGGGTTTTTGGGGGGGCCCCCCCCCTTTTTTTTTGGGCCGGGGTTTTTTTTTTTTGGTTTTTTTTGGGTCCCCTTTTTTGGGGGGGGTTTTTTCCTTTTTTTTCCCCCCCTTTTTTTTTTTTTTCCCCCCCCCTTTTTTTTTTTTTGGGGGGTTTTTTTTAGGGGGGTTTTTTCCCGTTTTTTTCCCCCCCCCCCTTTTTTCCCCCCTTTTTTTCCCCCCCAAAAATTTTTTCCCTTTCCCTTTTTCCCCCCCCCCCCCCCCCCCCCCCCCCCCCCCCCCCCCCCCCCCCCCCCCCCCCCCCCCCCCCCCCCCCCCCCCCCCCCCCCCCCCCCCCCCCCCCCCCCCCTTTTTTTTTTTTAAAAAAAAAAAAAATTTTTTTTAAAAAAAAAAGGGGGGTTTTAAAAAAAGGTTCCCAGGGGAAAAAGGGAAAAAAAAAAAACCCCCCCGGGGGGGTTTTTGGGGGGGGGGGAAATTTTTGGGTTTTGGGGGGGGGGTTTTTTTTTGGTTTTTTTCCCCCCCCCCCCCCCTTTTTTTTTTTAAAATTTTTTTTAAAAAATTTAAAAACATAAAAGGGTTTTTTTTTTTTAAAAATTTTTTAAAAAAATTTTTGGGGGGGCCCCCCCCCCCAAAAACCCCCCCCCCCCCCAAAACCCCCCCCCCCCCCCAAAAACCCCCCCCCCCCCCCCCCCCCCCCAAAAAAAAAAAAAAAAACCCCCCAAAACCCCAAAACAAAACCTTTTTAAATTTTTTTTTTTGGGGGGGAAAAAAAAAAAAAACCCCCCCAAAAAACCAAAAAAATTTTTTTTTGGGCAAATTTTTTGGGGTAATAAAATTTAATTTTTCCCTTAAAAACCCCTTTTGGGGGGAATTTTTTTTTGGGGAAAAAAAAAAAATTTTAAACAATCCCTTTTTTTTTTAAAAAACCCCCCCCCGGTTTAAACAAAAAAACCCCCCGGGGGTTTTTTAAAAAAAAAAACCCTTTCCCCCAAAACCCCCCCCAAAAAAACCCCCCCCGGGAAAAAAAAACCCCCCCCAAAAAAACCCCAAAAAAAAAAAAAATTTTAAAAAACCCCCCTTTTTAAAAAAACCCCCCCAAAAAATTTTTTTTCCCCCCCCTTAAAAAAAATTTTCCCCAAAAAATTTTTTTTTTGGGGTCAAGGTTTTAAAAAGGGGGGTTTTGGGGTTTTTAAAAAAAATTCCCCCCCCTTTTTTTAAAAAAAAAGGGTTTTTTAAAAACCGGGGGGGAAAAAATTTTTTTTTTTAAAAAAACCCCCTTTTTTTTTTGGGGGAAATTTTTTTTTTCCCCCCTTTTTTTTTTTTCCCCCCCCCCCTTTTTTCCCGGGCCCCTTTTCCCTTTTTCTTTTTTTCCCCCCCTTTTGGGGGGAAAAAAAAAAATTTTATTTTTTAAAATTTTTTAAATTTTTTTTTAAAAAAAAAAATTTTTCCCCCCCAATTTTTTTTCCCGGGGGGGGGTTCGGGGGGGGGGGGGGCCCCCCTTTTTTCCCTTTTTTAAAAAAAAAACCCCCCCCCTTTTTTTAAAAAATTTAAGGAAAAAATTTTTTTTTTCCCTTTGGGAAAAGGTAAGGGAAAGGGGGGGGGGTTTTTTTTTTTGGGTTTTTTTTTTTTTTTAAAAAATTTTTTTGGGGGTTTTGTTTTTTGGGCTTTTTTTTTTTTTTTTAAAAATTTTTAAATTTTGGGGGGGGGTTTTTAAATTTTTTTTTTTTTTTCCCCCCTTTTTTAAATTTTTTTTTAAATTTTTTTTTTTTCCCCCTTTTCCCTTTCCCCCCTTTTTTTTTTTTTTTTTTTTTTTTTTTTTTTTGGGTTTTTTTTCCAAAAAAAAAGGGGGGGCCCCAAAAAAAAAAAAGGGGGGGGAAAAAAAATTTCCCCTTTTTTTTTTTTAAAATTTTTAAAAAAAAATTTTTTTTTTTCTTTTTTTGGGGGGGAAAAAAACCCCCCGGGGGGGGCCCAAAATTTTTTTTTTTTTTTTTTTTTGGGGGATTTTTTTTTTAAAGGTTTTTTGGGGGGGTTTTTTTTTTTCCCCCTTTTTCCCCCTTTTTTTTTTTTTTTTCCTTTTGGTTTTTTTTTTTTTTAAAAAAAATTTTTGGGGGGGCCCCCCCTTTTAAAAATTTTCGGGGGGGGCCCCCCAAAAAAAATTTTTTAAAACAATTTTTTTTCCCCCCGGGGGAAAAATTTAAAAAAAAACCCCCTTTTAAAATTTTTAATTTTCCCCAAAAAAAAAATTTTTTTTCTTTCCCTTTCCTTTTTTTTTTTTGGGTTTTTTGGGGCCCTGGGGGGGTTCCCTTTATTTCCCGTTTTTTGGTTTTTTTTTGGTTTTTTTTTTTTTTCCCCTTTTTTTTTTTTTTAAAACCCCCCAAAAAAAAAACCCTTTCCCTTTTAAAAAAAAAAAAAAAAAATTTTTAAAGGCTTAAAAAAAAAAAAAATTTTTTAAAAAGGGGGTTTTGGGGGGGGGGTTTTTTGGGGGGGGGGGGGGGGAAAAATTGGGGGGGGGGGGGGGCCCCCCCCGGGGTTTTTTTGGGGGGGAAAAAAGGTTTTTGGGCCCCCTTTTTTTTTTTTAAAATTTAAAAAATTTTTTAAAAAAACCCCCGGGGGTTTTTAAAAAAATTTTTTTCCGGTTTTTTAAAGGGTTTTTTTTTTTTTTTAAAAATTTTTTTTAAAAAAGAATTTAACCTTTAAAAAATTTTTAAAATTTTGTTTTAATTTTTCCCCCCCTTTTTAAACCGGAATTTTGGGGTTTTTTTTTTTTTTTTCCCCCAAAAAAAAGGGGGGGGGTTTTAAATTAAACAAAAAAACCAAAAAAAAAAAACCCCCAAAAAAAAATTTTAAAAATTAAAAAAAAAAAACCCCCCAAAAAATTTTCCAAAAAGGGGGGGAAAACCCCCAAAGGGGGGGGGGGGGGGGGGAAATTTAAAAGGGGGGGGGGGGGGGCCCCTTTTTTTTTTAAAAAGGGGGAAACCAAAATTGGGAAAAAGGGAAAGGGGGAACCCAATAAAAAAAATTTTTGGGGCCCCCCTTTTCCCCCTTTTTTTTAATAAAAAAAAAATTTTTGGGTTTCCGGCTTTTTTAAAAAAAGGGGGGGGTTTTTTTAAAAAAATTTTTTGGGGGGGGGGAAAAAAAAAATTTTTCCCCCCCCCCAAAAAAAATTTTTTTTCCAAAAATTTTTTTTTTTTTTAAAAAAAAAAAAAGGGGGGGGTTTTTTTTTTTTTTTGGGGGGGCCCCCAAAATTTTTATAACTTTTTTCCCCCCCAAAAATTTAAAAATTTTTTAAAAAATTTAAACCCAAAGGGTTTTTTTAATCAGTATGTTTCTAATAATCGGTAACTATCTGAAATAAATATGCCTAAGCTACAAAACTCAACCTACTTGTGGTCCCGCTGATCCCCAATTAATCCAAAGAAGTCATGGATATTTAGAAATTGAAGGACAAGATAACCATAATTACTAAATGCCTGGTGCACTCTTTCACAACTCGTTAAATACCTCACCATTGATCTATGCAAACCAGTAGACTGGGCATGCATGGACACTGAGACAGTGTTCAAATTCGTTAAAAGTTTTCTCGATTAAATTCATGATGGGTTCCTATTGAGTCACTGGAGCGTAAAGTCTCGGAAAAAGAATTTGCCGATCTTTGTTAAGTCTTTCTTTGGTATCTCTTGAAAGGTTCCAATTTTGTCATCACCCAATGTTTTTTTTTCTTGGAAAGGCCATCTAGTTCCAGTTTTCTAAATTGTTTCAAGCCTTGAGAGTTTAAAATGAAGCTTATTCTATTATAGACCGATGTGTGTTTTTATTTTTTGAAACTGTCGAAATTACATTTGTCTGCCTTATTTTAGTTTTGTATTTTTTAATCTTTAAGGTTTAGTTGATTTAAGTTACCTGCCAATGTCGATGATTGTTAAATCGAGGGGAATTTTAGCCCACCTTGATTTTAAAAGAATTTTAAACTTGATTTGGTTTAATTTAAGTAATAAGTTCAAATCTTTTTAAATGAAGGTCATCTTTTTTCAACCATAGTTTAAAATTCGGATTTGACTCAACTTATAAATATTACTTAAATGTTATACTTACCGCAATCATTAATGGATGTTCACAGATTACCTAATTCCTCAGAACAAAACACATAATCTAATTCAGTAAAAATCTTTTAGATGTTAATAAAAAACCCAAACTTGGGCCCAATCTTGACCGATAAAGAATTAACCTTGGCTAAAAATTTTCAAATATAAGGTAAAAATTCCACTGTATTGATTAATAACTTCTATTAGAAATTTCAGACCTACAATGAAGTATTGCCGATCTGAACGTTACTTTAAAACCAAATGTTCAGAAACCAATGCAGTGAAAAAGGGTGGAATCGTGAAAATTCGATAAACAGGCAAATTTCTCTTAAAATGCAAATATTTCTAACTATTTGAACACTAAGAAAAATCAGTATTTGGTTAAGAAAGAAAATAAAATGAAAAACCCTTTTTATTGGAGTTTTAGACGTAACAAGCTGAGTGAAATTTGCGTTAGGAATCGCTTTTTTTATCCCGTTAAAAATTTAAGACTTTTTTCAAACTAAAATTTTTAAAAAATTTTTAAAACAAATAGGGGTTTTATCTTTTTGGGTTTTTTTTAGTTTTTTTTAATTTAAACTGCATTAATTTGTTTTGGCCCCAAATTTTTGTCACAAGCCTTTTAATTAGCTTTTTTAAATTTTGATGCCCGTTTTATTGTAAGCGAAAATGTTTTTTTTTAAAACCAAGGGTTCATGTTTTTAAAATAGGGGAAAAATTGGGGTTCGCTCAACTTTATAAAAACTTTTTTTCATAACCCCAAAGATTGATTATTTAAAGCCTTTAATCCAATGTCAACCCAAAAACTAAACTTTTTCCTTTTTAAAAATTAACTTTTTTTTTTTTTAAAAATGCACAAGCTGCTACATATTCCAAAAGCTGAAAGTTGGCGTAGAAAAAAGATGTTATCATCTCTAAACTATGACCTTAGAATTCCAGCTAGACAGTGAATCATTGATCTGCAGACTACTTTAACATTGCAGAAACCTAAAAGGAAGACCCAAATTTGGCAATCTTAAATTCTAAAAAATTAGCGGCATATACATCTTTCAATTTAATAAGACATTTTAATTTGGGAACTGTAAGGGATAATTGTTTGACAAGGTTTCAAAACCAAATATAAAGCAAAAAACCAGAATAACGCCAGATGCTAAAAAAGACTTTCAAGTTGATGAAAAGCGTTTGGAAAGCTGAAATCCCCCCGGAGTTTTTTAATGTCCCATAAAAGAGCAATTAAAGCATTGTCAAAACAACTTTTAGAAAAAACTGTCATTTTTGAAAATGATAAAAAGAAATCAATTGGACACCTGTTAAGGTTTACTTTTAGACCCAAAGTTTTGATGTTAAATTTCTATGACAATTTAAAAATTTACCCAATCCAAAAGTCTGACACAATAAAAATCTTTGTTTAGATCCCTCGAAGATCCTTAAAGATTTAATCGGAAAGGGTGGGGGCATCGGAGGACGAAAAATTATTACCTAAAATAATTTTGCATCAATGTTAAAAAAAGGTTTTATAAGATGAAGAGTTAAAATTTTATTTGATAAAAAGAATTGTTTGGAGGTCGAAAGGTCAGTTTCAACCAAAAAAATTTTTAAAAAGCAACATTCCGATGTTGTGATAAAAAAACCAGAAATATTAAAAGATTGCAAGACAAAAGATTTCATCATGCATGGTAAAACAGATTAAACTAATAACAAAAATTGTAAAAAAAGGTATAACCACTAAAATAAAAATTTTTTTTAATAAGTATTCAGAAATTTAAAGAAACAGATAAAATTTCAAACCTTTTTTTTTTTTTAAAAAATTGACTCAAAAAAAATTTCCTTAGCAAATTTTTTTTTTTTCAAATTTTTTTTGATTTTTAAATTTTTAAAAAAAGGGTTTTGGGAAATTAAATTTGGGTTACCCAGTTTTTAAAAAAATATCCTAAATTTTTTTTGGCCTTCCATTTTTTTCTTTTTATTTTTTTAAAAAATTTCCCCCAAATAATTTAAAACGTTTTAAAACCAGGCTGCCATCGATTCGACATCTCTGATTACTAAAGTTGACATTTTGCACAACGTTAACAAGAAGTTTAAAATGAAGATGAAATTATTGGAAGGGTTCACGATAATTGTAAGGTCGAAATACATTTACCAAAGTTTTAAAAAACAAGGGATATCTGTTTGAAATAAGAACATATCAGACAAATAAAAATAGATGTAATAAATAAACTTTCATCAGTCATTAAGTCCTCACAATCTACTGGTTAACTTATCACTTTTAAAAAGAATTTTGTGAAAGCAGGTTATTCAACAGTTTTCAAAAGATCCATTGAATGTTAATACTTTAACACAATGTTTTATGTACCTTATAAAAATAATCATTCTTTAAAGACATTAACGTATTTCAATTGAAGAATTTAATAATTTGTTCATATTTTTATAATAATGGGTTTTAGAAGATAACAGATAAGTATCCATTACTAATTATTTTTTTTAAAAAGATTTTCATTTCAATTTTCAAAAAATTTCTGTTCTAAATTTCAAACTTCCATTTTAAACTCAAATATACGTAAAATATTAAGGACTTTCAATCAGAACTACGGTTCTTCTTCCTAACTTAAAGGGTGTTTTTGTGTTACTCAATAAACACGGTGATCTCTTAACAGCTTTTTCATATGGATCAACCTCAACTGGATTGTTCCTACTTGGCCGTTCTTCTTTCCGTCGAAAAAATTTAAACTTAATCAAATGAAAGTTGGTTATAACTCAGCAAACTTATTTTGTAACTATTAATACTGTTTGACCTTACTCAACATACATCGTAAATAAGGCTTTTCCAATTAGTTGATTCTCAACATGGAACTTTTCAAAAGCTTCAAACTGTTTTAAATTTTTCAAAAACGTATCTGTAACACCAATGCCTTTTCTTTAACCCCTTTTAACAAATGTTCATTTTTTGAATCTTCCAAGACGCTTGAATGATTCGATAAATTTTTTTTTTAAATATCTTTGAAAAGAAACTCACAGCAGATAATTTGAGTTATGTTCTGTTTTATCTTGGCTTATAAACTTTGAAAAGCTTTAAATCTTTTCGTTAAAGTATTATGAAAATAAGAAGTCAATTTTTTTTTAAAAATAAACTTATGGTTGGTTAAATAATTTGAATGTATATAAAAAAGAAATGATTTTTTTTTAAAAAAAGTTTTAAAAAAAAATTTGGGGAAAAAATTTTTTTAAAAAAAAGCAAAACTCCAAAGCAACACTGCTATGGTTTCAACTAATAACAGCAAACTTATTCTTCAAACGACAATAAATAAAGCACTTGCTGACCTCCCCCCCCCCAAAACCCTCAAACAATCACGGATAAGAATTTAGTCGCCTACAGGCTGATTTGAGGACTACAAAAGACATAAGTTTGTATCTTCAAAAAATGCTAGGCAACTTTTTCTCAACAACCAACACCGACCAATAAAAAAGGAATTTTTCAAAAAAGTAAACGAAACATTAAACTCTGTTCTAAAACAGCTCACATTAACAACCCCAAATGGTGTTTATACTTTTAGTTTTGATGAGTCCAAGCACAAAAAGACCGTTTGATATTGATTCTGATTAACTTTTATTTTTTTGATTTAAATAAATATTTGAGTTCGAAAAGAAACTCAGCTATGGATAGATATATGAAGTTCAGATGAATTGGTTTGAAGCAATGCTCGAGGAAAGCGTTTGTCAAAAGCTTTAAAATGAGGTTCGGTTTAGAAGTATTGATTCAACAAACGAACAGCAAGCGTTGTGCATGCAATTTCTCAAGTTCCAAGTAAACTAACAATAAACCCTCCAGTTAAAGTAAGGGTAGTTGTTTTAATTGACTATATAACAATAAACGAAGAAAATCTAGAAGTCTGGGTCTCAACTAAACAGCAGACTATTCTTTCTTATAATGACTTAACACCCGGTTGGGCAGATCAACTTCTTACACAGTTTAATGAAGCCTCTGAAGCAGCTAAAATGAGAGGCTCTGGTTGGTCAGAGGGTGAAGTCCTAGACATCAGATTAAGACAAGCTAAGTATGAGCCAATTGTAGGCAAGGCTTACATTCCACTGCCTCCAACATTAGTTGCAAAGAAAGCAGTTTTGAACATAAAAAATTCAGACGACAAATGTTTTATGTGGTGCGTTCTTGCTAGGCTGCATCACGTTGCCAAAAATGCAGAAAGAGTATCTAACTATTTACAGTGGGCCAATAATCTTAACTTTAACGGCCTTGAATTTCCTATGGCTGTAGACAAAATTGATCAGTTTGAAAAACAAAATCCACCAATAACTGTTAATGTCTACACATGGTCTGAAGAAACCAACCTTCTGCCAATTAGAGTGTCAAAGAACAGTCCAACAATAGGCGAACCAACCAGGAGTCATGTAGACTTACTCCTAATGCAAAGCCTTAATGGGTTGCACTACACTCTAATACGCACAATGAGTAGATTACTAGTGCATACTACAAAACAACATAGCAAACAAGAATTTTGTAGAAAATGTTTAACAAGAATTCCGTCCGTTCAAGCTGCGAGCGAACATGTAAAACATTGTATTAGCCCAGTTGACTGTGATACAGAACTAATTACGCCCGGAGAAGGCAGTAAAGTTAGTTTTAAGAACTGGAAACGGTTGCAAACTAGTCCATATGTTGTTTACGCAGACTTCGAATCACTCATTGTTCCTTATGAAGGACCAACCCCACAGAAACTTCCTAAAACAGTCTTAATGAGTAATCATCAGATTTGCTCATTTGCCTTCATCATTGTTAGGTCGGATGGCGCCCATTCAAAGCCAGAATTATACAGAGGACCAAATGCTGCAAAATACTTCTTAAAACGCATGCAGCAAGTGCGTAATGCCTGTTCTAATAATCTAAACTTATCTGAAATCATAATGACGCCTGAAGACCAACAACAGTATGATTCAGCCACTCACTGTTGGATTTGTGGTTTAGGCCTCTCCCCAGAGAATCCAACAGTAAGAGACCATGATCACATCAGTGGAAAGTTTAGAGGAGCAGCACACAGTAAATGCAATCTTCAACTAAAGTTTGAACCAAAGACATGGAAGCTGCCTATATTCTTTCACAACTTGCGAGGTTACGACTCTCACCTTATAATGCAAGCAGTAACCAGCGACTTCAGGGTGTCATGCATTGCACAGTCATCAGAAAAGTACATGTGTTTCACTTTAAATAACATGTCTTTCTACGACTCTATGCAACACATGATGGGTTCATTAGAGTCACTGGCAGGATCCTTAAAGTCCTGCCCAATAACAGAAGAATATTTTGACCCAACTCTTGTTAGAAAGGGCGTTTACCCTTATGAGTACATGAACAGTTGGCAAAGGTTTGACGAAGATACACTTCCGCCTAAAGGTGCGTTCTTTTCTAGTCTCAGAGGAAAGGACATCAGTGATTCTGATTATTCGTATGCTCAAGATGCGTGGCAGAAGTTAGAGTGTAAAACAATGGGAGACTATCATGATTCATATTTGATGGCAGATGTATGTTTGTTGGCGGATATTTTTGAAAATTATAGAAAGACCTGCATGAAACATTACAGTTTAGATCCTGCGCATTATATTTCTGCGCCTGGGATGAGCTGGGACGCTTTCTTAAAATTTACTGGAGTACAAATTGATTTATTGTCTGACCTGCCAATGCTTCAGATGATTGAAAACGGATTGCGTGGGGGAATCAGTATGGCGTCGCACCATTACTGTAAAGCAAACAACAAATACTTGGACGACTATGATCCAAGTAAAAGGTCTAACTATCTCATGTATTTAGATGCAAACAATCTGTATGGTTGGGCTATGGCGCAATCACTTCCATTACGCAACTTTAAAATGTACACAGGACTCAAAGACATTCAAAAGTTTTTAAAATGGCTACCTACTCTAGAAGCTGATCGTAAAAGAGGTCTCATTCTAGAAGTTGATTTAGAATATCCTCATGAACTTCATGATTACCATAATGACTATCCATTAGCGGCAGAAAGTCTAAAAGTGTCAATGACAGAACCACCTAAACTTGTGCCTAATCTTCGTGACAAAAAAAATTATGTCTGTCATTACAGGCTTCTACAATTTTATTTAAGACATGGTTTGAAGTTGACAGCTGTTCATCGTATAATTGCTTTTGATCAAGAACAGTTCATGAAACCATACATAATGAAGAACACTGATCTCAGAACTAAATCCGCAGATGCTTCAGAAAAAGACTTTTTCAAGTTGATGAACAACAGCTGTTTTGGAAAGACTATGGAGAATCCGCACAAGCGTAAAGATGTTAGATTGGTCACCAGAGAAAACGTTGCAATTAAGTTGACTTCAAAACCTAATTATCAGGACTTCAGAAGATTTCATGATCAGCTTTTTGGCATAATGATGAAAAAAAAGAAAGTCAAATTGGATAAGCCCGTTTTTATTGGGTTTACTGTTTTAGAGCTGTCGAAGCTTTTGATGTTAGAATTTCTTTATGACTACTTTAAACCCTTGTATCCGGAGTCCAGAGTTCTGTACACAGATACAGATTCCTTTGTAATCGACATCCCTACTGAAGATTTTTACAAAGACATGGAATTAGAAGTAGCAAAAGAGCATGCGGGATGGTACGACACATCTGATTACCCTAAAGATTCGCCTTTGCATTCAGATATTAACAAGAAGGTTTTAGGTAAGATGAAGGATGAATTATCTGGAGGTGTGATCAAGGAGTTTGTTGGTTTGAGGTCGAAAATGTACAGTCTTTCAAGCCAAAAAAAAGTTGTTAAAAAAGCAAAGGGAATATCTCGTAGTGTTGTGCAATCAAACATATCACATGACAACTACAAAGAAGCATTGTTCAATAAAAAGACTTTTCATCATGACAATTACAAACTACGATCTAATCTACATGAGATTAACACAACTGTTGTAACAAAGAAGTCATTAGATAGAACAAACACTAAACGAGTATTTGTTAATCCAGAGTTTTCATATGCAATTGGGCACTGGAGGACATTTGGTCAAG
Source organism: Conus canariensis (assembly GCA_033310375.1). Taxonomy (NCBI): domain Eukaryota; kingdom Metazoa; phylum Mollusca; class Gastropoda; order Neogastropoda; family Conidae; genus Conus; species Conus canariensis. Next base: position 15,890 of record JAMYXO010001665.1, on the reverse strand, counting down.
CGCAATTAGATACTCAGTAATTTCTTTATCCAGTATAGCTGGATTATTTGTGGTTGTTGTTTCAAGATTTTTGATTTTTTCAAGATTTTTGATTTTTTCATATAAATTAGGATCAATGGGTAGTTTATTCTTTATCATTGTTTTAATAATAAATCTATACGCAAATAATTTTTTTTGAGCTTCCATTTTAACTCAAATATATTTACGTAAATCAGTTAAAGCGGAACTGTGTCTGGAGGGATTATCTGCAGTTCTTCCTTCACAAAAGATCTTCGGGGGCTGGTCGTTTTGTTGTGTCAGTTTCTCGTAAATAATACACAGGCGGATTCATTTTCACAATTTTTTTTTATCTCATATGAATCAACACTCCAAACTGGATCTGTTGCCCTGATGCGAGTGTCCCCTTCCGCTTCTCCCGGTGAATAAAGGTATCTCACTTTCAAACCAAATGGTAATAGTTTGCTTGATGAAGACTCTCCTTCAACAACATTTATTGTTTGTTTTCTGATTGCTTGTACTGGTTTTAGCCCTTTAAATTCTTCATTATTCATTGCGCGCAAAACTGAGGGCAGTCTTCTAACCCATTCTGTGTTGCGAGAATTGTCAATCAGCTCTCTGTGATACTGGTAGGAGAAAAGTCTTTCAGATAACTGTTTGTTAAAGTTTTCAACCAAACCCTGTGATCTGTGAACTCCTGGAATGCCTCTTTTAATGGTAACTCTATGTTTTAACAATAATTGATTCACTTGTCCTTTAAATTCTTTCCCATCATCGACTTGAATCATGCGAGGATAAGTTAATGGGCCTCGTTGATATATCAGTTGTAAAGCGACAGCAACAGCAGAAGCACTCTTTTGTGTTAATGGTTCCGCATCTTTGTATCTTGAAGCTATGTCAATGACTGTAAGTGCGTACTTAAATCTTTTTCGTCTAATCGTATCATGGGGTAAATATAGAAGGTCCATTTGATGGGTGTCGTTTGGAGTTATATTCACAAAGTGTGGTCTCTGTATTTGTTTAGGCGCTGGTAGATAAATTTGCCAAATCGCTTGTTTAGATAACCATTCCTTTGCTGTTTGTTCACTGACTCCAGCTGCTTGGCTTAGCTTTTTAATTGCTGTTATTCCCTTCCAATATCCTTTTGGCGAATAATAGATCTTGTTCATTTTTTATTCAGCCAATATTATGTGCAACAAAATACACAGCGGTCATGCCAAAGACAATAAACAATATTTCTTGCATCTTTTGTTTTTCTGATGGTTGATAAAAGTCGCTAAATTTTGGTGGAGGCAATGTCTCGATTGGCTTGCCTGTTACAAGATAATATTCTTTTATTGCTTGATCAACATCTTTAAATGTGTAAGCTGCATGTCCCTGTTGTTTAAGTCTGTCGTTAATAAAATCTAACTGCTCCATTCTTTGCTTTTCATAGGTGTCTTGTGCAGCAGCTAGTTGCTCCATAGCTTTGTTATGTCTTTTTCTCTCGCCGTCATCACGTAGTTTACTAAACGCGTAATTACTTCCGCTAAAAGCAAGCGCATTAACAACAGCGCCACCAATCATCATTACGAGTGAAGCCATTTTTATAAATGTATTTTTTTTAAATTTTACATATTGATACTGTCTGGAATTATTCCTTGCTTAACTAGAAAATCTTTCGTAGCAAATGAAGCTGTAATAACAGCAATCAGCTTTGCTGAGTCTTCAAAGCCTAGTTTGCCAAGATCTGCTGGTTTTATTTTTAACAGGCTTTTACCAAGCATCGTGTATCCTACACTTAGGCCTCCAATAACAGCAGAATGGTATACAAGGTTAGTAATAGTTTTTTCGGTGCTCATTTTTAAAAAATAAAATAATATTTATTCATTAATAAAACATGAACTGCGATGATTTACTTCCTGAACTTACAAATGATCAAGTTGATGACCAAGCTATTATGCGCCAAAAGGAAAGGCTGTATTCTTTGGCGGCGTGTGGAAAAACAAAACAGTACCTCGGAAATGAATTCAGCATAGAACAGATTCAACAGATGTCAACGCAAGACATTGTAAAGTATCACAACAGGTATGAAGCGCAACTGGGGTCAAGAATGGTAAAAAGTGTTGGGCAAACGGTTCTTAGTTTGTACACTAAACTAGTTAGTAGATTTGCTCCCATTGATTCTGAACAAGATTTTATGTATGATTTAACACAGGATCCCGTTTTAACAAAGTCATTAGAGTCTCTAGGATGTGATCTATATTACAGATTTGGAACATTATTGTCGCCAGTAATTATGGGATTAATTACTTTTAATCATATAGATTTTGTTTCCCTTCAAAATGACCGAGCCAGAAAATCAGCAGAAAACATTGATGGAGAAAGTGACCAGTAAAAAGCCTCCTCATCCTGGGCGTGTTGCAGCAGGAAAAAAATTAGCAGAGTGGAACAAACAAAAAAAATTAATGTTGCAATCACAGAATATAACTCATAATGAAAAAACACCAGTTGTGCCAGAGCCACAACAAGAACAAGTTGTTTCAAGTCCTGCAACATCATCATGGATTATTTGGATTAAAAGAGTTAGCATTTTTGGCGTCATTGCTGTTGGTGGGGGTGGTTATTACGTTTATAAAACATATAAAGAAAGACAGCAAAAACCAAAGCAGCCCAAAAAATCACAGCCACTAAATACAAAATCTGAACAAAAAAGAATACCAGAACCGCCAACAACAAAAGATCATTTTGATCCATTTGATATGCAGTAATATTTCAAGAACTTAATAAATAATTATAAGTGACTTGAATAAGAACTTGATAACGACTTCATGACGACTTGATGAAAACTTAAATAAGAACTTGATAAGAACTTGAGGTAACTTGATTAAAAACTTAAAGTAACTTGATTAAGAACTTAATGACGACTTGATGACGACTTGTTAAGAACTTGAATAAGTACTTGAATAAGTACTTGAATAAGAACTTGTTAAGAACTTGATGATGACTTGTTAAAAACTTGATGTTGACTTGTTAAGAACTTGAATAAAAACTTGTTAAGAACTTGAATAAGAACGTGATGCCGACTTGAATAAGAACCTAGAACGACTTAATGACGATTTTTTTTCACAATTAATTGTTACATTCTTTTCCGGGGAGACAACTCCCTTCTGCCTTTATGTAGTATCTAGGTCAGACATGTCTGGCCACGGCTTACTCAACTGCACAATAGCCAAGTCGAAGCGCCGCACTGTTTGCTGGTTCGTGTCAAGTTACACATAAGGGCGTCAGGCCGCCACGCGGCATTGTATAAATTTAGACGGCGTCGTTCAGTACAGGCGTTAGACGTCATTGTATAAATTTAGGCGGCTAAATTTCCAAACATATCAAAACATGTTTCTTACCTTCCCCCAATCACAAGACTAGATAGAATCAGCTGATTAGTAACAGTGACGACATTTCCGCCCAGCACTTGTGTTGTTAGCAACTGAACCTAGCTGTCTTGTCATTTGCGGGTGTGCAGTGCAGTCGTGTTTTCAGTGTTGTGTTATGTCGCAAGACAGTATCTCTTCTGAGATAGAACTTCTTGAATCACAAACCGTTCATCAAGAATTGCTAAATTACTCAAGACAAAAATGGGAAGATTGGTTGATATTAGAATCTCACCTTCCTATTCCCGTAAACTGAGGGTGATATCTCGATTGCTGAGACCGTTCACGCGTGAGCGGTACTATTTTTAGAATCCTATCTGACGGAGCTGGCTTGTCTGGAAGACCTACCGTTCACGCGTGAGCGGTACTATTTTTAGAATCCTAGAATTCTTGAGAATAAGTGCACTTGGTGGCTGCTTAGAATAATCTTCAACAACGTGCCACGATTCTACGCTTGTGTGAACACACATCCCACCCCTTTTCAGACACTCCCTATTCAGATAGCTTTCAATAGCCAGTCATTCCTCACAATAGAATGAAATCCCAACTTGGTTGACAAATAGCCCTCCTAAGAATAAAGGCATGGTTAACCAAGTCCCCATTGTTTTGTTTGTTTACTTCTTAATGGTCCAGTGACAGAGAACTATAAAACAGATAATCCTACACATTATGTATGTTTGTAAAGTGTTTACTATTAGAGAACTATAAAATAGGCATTCTGGGTAAGCCGGCGGAGCAACAGCGAAACCGGCTTCAGCCGGTTGGAGCTGGCGGAGGTGGGTGAGCCAGAATGCCTATTTTATAGTTCTCTATTACAAAAATTAAAAAAAAATTGCAATGCTCTGAACATTCGTCCAGCAACACCAGTTCCGCCTATGACAGTTAGTGATGTTTGCCAAGCTTTATGCCAGTCAAAGCAGACAGGAATCCGCGGACTTGACGGGATTGATGGAAAAATACTGAAACTATCAGCACCTGTTATATGCGAAACTCTTACCTACATTTACAATTTATGCATTGATAAATGTCACTTTCCCGCTCAGTTCAAAGTTGCAAAAATAATACCCATTTTCAAATCTGGAGACAAATCTGAACCATCGAACTACAGACCTATATCCATTTTGCCAGTTCTGTCCAAGCCCTTGGAAAAACACATAAATAAACATCTTTGCCACCATTTTGACTCCTCCAACCTACTAAATAAAAATCAATCAGGATTCAGGAAAAATCATTCTTGTCATGCAGCGCTTACAAACCTAGTAGATCAATGGCTAGCCAGTGTTAATGAGAATAAATACTGTGGCGCACTGTTTGTTGATTTTGCAAAGGCTTTTGATGTAATTGACCACAAATTGTTATGCAGGAAGCTTTTATCGTATGGTATAACAGGAAATACCTTCCAACTGATAACATCATTCCTAGAAGATCGTCAACAAATCGTTTGTGTCAACAATGAATTATCAGAGAAGCTACCTCTCCAACATGGCGTACCCCAGGGTTCTGTGTTAGGTCCGTTGCTGTTCTCAGTTTATATAAATGATCTCCCTCTTTATATTGAGGATTCATGTGAACTCTTTTGTGATGATACCACTGTCCATACAAGTAGCTCCAGCTTGGAAGCTGTTTTCACTTCATTACAGAAGAATGCTGATATCTTAAGTAATTGGTGCAATGTAAATCACATGTCACTGAATCCTAACAAAACAAAACTAATGCTGATAACAACAAGGCAGAGAAGACAAAACATAACCACACAGCCCCCATCTGTTTGTATCAATAACCAGGAAATTGAAGTGGTGGACAGCCATTGAGTCTAGGCGTATATGTTGATAATAATCTTTCTTGGACCAGCCGCCATGGCGAAGTGGTCAGCGTCGCGGACTCCCGGCTGGGAGGTCGTGGGTTCGAATCCCATCAGAAGTCATGTGGGTTTTTCTGCCCCGACCGGCTCCTACCCAGAGTTGAGTTGCTGCGGACTCAGTTGGGAAGACTGGGACCACACAGTCGAGTTTCATCCACTTAATGGATGCGTTTCTGAGAGTGTTGCTCAAATTTCCTGACCAACACTGCAGGTGCCTGTATCTCTCGGCCTGGTTGACGCCGGGATATATTATGAAAGGAAGCGTAGAGTACAGCCCTGTCATGTAGTCTCAGACCGAAATGGAAATCCGCAGCATCATCTTAATCATCCTCATTCTCATCGATCAGCATAAAAAAAAAAAATGCCTCAAGTTCTGTGGCCCTTCATGCCCTGCTCTCATGGTGACCTCAATTTCGATGTCCTCTCCACGTCTGTGGCCTTGGTTTGGTTCCGTCGGGGTCACCGGTATCGGCGAGTCCATGGGGGCTGTCGTTGGACGGACGTGGTGGCGCCCTCCGGAGGGAGAGCTCACTCACGCCGGCTCCGCGACTAAGCAATTATTGTCGTCAGTAGGGGCTTAGTAGGTGGTGTCCTGCGTATGTTAGAGCAGAACAGGCGCCACTGAACACCACCGAAGTGACTCGGCAGCAGTGCAGTGTCTCCTCCGGTGGGTTGCCTCTTGACGACTTGACATTGACTGCTCCCTGTGGATTGCCGGTGCCGGGCTGCGGCGGGGCCGACCAGGCTGTGGCTGTGGACGGGGTGTCGGAATGAGCGGCGTGGGTGCACTGCCTCTGAGGTGGCGCAGAGGTTGGGACAGCAAAAAAAAAAAAAAAAAAAAAAAAAATCTTTCTTGGTCTTATCATCTTCGCAGTTTATGTAAATCAATATCCAGACAAACATATCAGCTGTGCAAGATTAAGCATTTCTTAAACCTTCATGCCAGGAAATTGTTCCTACACGCACATGTTCTCTCTTCAATCAATTATTGTTCAACACTATTTGATTCTGCTAGTGTTAATGCCATGAAACCTCTTAAGAGTGTCTACAAAAGAGCACTTAAAGCAGTCCTATTCAAATCATCTAGTCTTAGTGAAGGGGATTATACTAAAGCGGGGCTCTTCCGTTATAAGAAATGTTTGCTGTCAGCAAATGTCTGCTAATGCAAAAAATTGCATCGGGTTTAGCACCACAAACTCTTCAGTCCAAATTTAGCATAAACCCTAGGGATTCAACCAAATTCCAGGTTCCCACACCTAGAATAGATCTATTTAAATGAAGCTTATCTTACTCAGGTAGCGTGGTTTGGAATTCACTTCCACTACATTTCCGATGTACTCAAATTACAGAATCCTTCAGGGAAAAACTAATTACACATTTCACAGCAGACCATTGCTATTAGGGACAAAATACATATACCAGGGCACACCCTCTGTTTTGCTGCATATTAAACTGATACGCCGTTTCCTTTCCACTGATGTTTTCAAAACCAGATAATGATAAATGAGAAATATGGTTACTATCGGTTTTATTATGATTTTGATTGATTTAATTTAGAGTCTGTTCACAACGATGGTGATATTAGACTATTAAAAAAAAAAATAATATATATATATAATATATATATATATATATATATATATATAAAATGTGTATGTATGTAAGTGCATTATATGAGGGTGTGTGTGTGAGTGCGTGTGTACGTGTGCGTGTGCGTGCGTGCATGCGCGCGCCCGTGTGTTTGTGTGTGTGTGTGTGTGTGTGTGTGTGTGTGTGTGTGTGTGTGTAGAGAGAGAGAGAGAGAGAGAGAGTGTGTGTGTGTGTGTGTGTGTGTTATGTGTGTGTGTGTGTGTGTGTGTGTGTGTGTGTGTGTGTGTGTGTGTGTGTGCGCGTGCGCGGACACAAATACATGAAAGTTTGCCTATTAACGACCATAACAATAATTATAAACTGAAAAATCAATTACAACAAATGAATAATAACAACTTGATATAGCCTTTGCTATATCAATCATTTTGGGGCTGTAAAGTATTTCATGTAAAGCCCCTAAGGAATCAATGTCTATCTTTAGAATATTATATAAAGATGTTAGAACTGGACATTCAAAAAAGAATATGTTGAATAGATAATGGGAGACCACAAGCGCAATCTACATCCTTAGAAAATTTGGTTTTCCACGAGTTTAAACGCATTTTATAAATTATACTGGACAATGATCTTTGACATAATAACATTTTCGTTTTTGCAGGAAGTTTTTCATTGTTCATACAATTTTCTAATAGAGAACTGATTTCATGTTTATCCAATTTTAATCTACTATCTGGATTTTTTCTAAGAGCACCCTCTTTTGCTAATTTATCAGCTATTTCATTTCCATAGATACCACAATGGGATGGGATCCAACAAAACTCTACAAAAGTTCCTTTCGCCATAACAGAATGTATCATAGATTTTATATCAAAAATTAAGTCTTTCCTTACATTTGCGTCCCAACTTCGTAAGCTACAAAGAACAGATTTAGAGTCAACACAGATTAGAATGCTGTAAATTGCCACATTAAGATCAGATATCCAAGATAAGGCCATAAGGATTGCATATAGTTCAGCGGTGAAAACTGAAAAGTTCTTTCCTAAACAAAATGATTTCTTTACTTTTAAATCGGGAATTACAAATCCAGCTCCTGTAAAAGATTCTAAAACTGAACCATCCGTGTAGATTTTAAGATGATGTGGATATGTGTTTTTAAGATGTTCTTTTGCTTCTACTGATATCAAATTAACATTGTCTTCTTTTTTTAGAGTAGTGTAATCTATATCAAAATTTGGAGAAATATGCTCCCACTGAGGAACTGTGGGCATAGTTGGAGGTTTTGAAATGGATGTAATATCGATGTCACATTTTCTAAATAAATCATCAGTATAATTTCGAATGGGCTGCAGGTAAGAAATATTCTGTGCCCTTTTAGGAAAATCCGATTTAGCATCAAGAAATATTTCATTTGTTACTGAATTTGATACAGAAAGACTTCTGGTTACATATTTGGCTGTTGCTAGTTTGCGTTGATCATCAAGTGACAAGATTAGCTTCTTTATATGTTTTAAAGGTATTAGAATGCGCTGGAACACCAAGGGCTACTTTAATAGCTTTACTGTCTATACTTTGTAACCACTTAAGTAATGTCTGAGAAGCTGAAAAATATACTTCCTGTCCGTAAATCAATTTTGAACGAACCAGACTAATAGAAAGATGCACAAGAGTTTGGGTGTCTTGACCCCACGATTGTGCACTGATTATTTTTAGTAAAGATAGCCTTTGTCTGGCATTGTTTATAAGATATTCAATATGGAATCTCCAGCTTAATTTAGGAGTGAAATGAACACCTAAAAATTTAACATTATTGAAATATTGAAGAGTTTTATTTTCTAGCACAAGTTGAGGCAAAACTTTTGGATTTTTACCATTGTTAAATAACATTAATTGTGTCTTTTCTCCTGATAGTTCTAGTCCATTTTCGTTCATATATTTATTTAGTTTGTCAATTTCAATTTGATATAGTTTTTGTATATATAATATGGTTCTCTTATTTGTCTGTTTTTTAATGTTTGTGTTCATCCACATTGCAATATCATCGGCATATTGCACTACATGCATATTTTTAGATAGTATTTTAGGAAGATCGTGAACGAGAATTGTAAATAGAATAGGTGCAATAATGGAGCCCTGAGGGATGCCAATGTCAATATCTTTAAATGAAGAGTAACATTTACCAACCCTAGTACAAAATGATCTCTCAGATAAGAAAGATTTTATGAACTGATACATTGCACCATTTATCCCAATATTTTTCAACTTATAAAGTAAACGAGAATGCCACACACTATCATATGCTTTTCTGATGTCAAAGAAAGTAGCAAGTGTACTATTTCTACGAGCAAATTGTTTTTTAACATGACTTGCAAGTTTTACAAGGTGATCAGTTGTACTTCTACCTTTTCTGAAACCTGCTTGATTGTTGGGAATTATGTTATTCTTTTCGCAATAATGTAAAATGCGTTTTTCAACTATCTTTTCTAATATTTTTCCAACTTGAGATGTTAATGCTATAGGACGGTAACTATCAACTGCAGACCTAGGTTTACCTTGTTTTGGAACTGGAATTACAACTATCCTCTTCCAGAAAGTAGGAAGAGTTCCATTTAACCAACATTTTTGGTAAAACGAGTGAAGTAATTGTTTCCGGCACAAAGGTAAGTGGCGTAACAACTGATATGAAATTCCATCTAATCCAACAGCTGTCTTATTCGAGGAGAATGACATTAGTGCTTCTTTAAATTCTTCAAATGTTATAGATGCATTTAAGTAATGGTTTGGATCCGGTGTGGGATCACAATAAGTATCCTTTTCCTCCTCTAGTTCTCTGTAACTTTTGGTATCTGTATGTAGTCTAGTTGATGAGTTATTTTTTGAAAAAGCTTGTACAAATGCTTCAGCTTTCTCTGATGATGCTGGAATATTTTTTTTTTTCTAATTTAATAGGATATGAAGGTAGATAATACTTGTTTTTTTAATTCCTTCACTTTTTTCCATACTCTGTGCATGTCCTTAGATGAAGATATTTCTGAATGACAAAAATGATTGAAATAGAGACTTTTGCTTTTGCGACAACCCTGTTACTGTGGCTTTTTGCACGTTTCATTTCAATAAAGTTTTCATCAGTTCTATCTTTGAGCCACGTTTTGTATGTTTTCTTTTTATTAGATACGGCTTCTGCACATTCTTCATTCCACCAACTATTTCCTCGATATTTTTTTATCAATAGAAGATTTGCACTTTGGCATTGCTTTCTCAGCTGCAGATATAACAGCTTTTCTAAAGTTGTTATAAAACACTTCAATATCTTCGTGTTCAATAATGCTGCGATCTATAGATAGAAGGGTTGACTCATATAAACTCCAATCTGCTTTATTATATAAAAACTTTGGTATTTTATCTTCAACTTCTGCTTCTTCATCAGCTATTTGCTCGTGTATTTTTACAACAATAGGAAAATGATCACTCCCTAGCGAATCATCTTCTGTTGTCCAAGTAGCATTGATGGCCAAATCAGGAGAAATTAATGTGATATCGATGGAGGTTGGTCTATGCGTTGATATATCAGGCACTCTTGCTATGCTGCCGTCATTCATTAATACTAAATTAGAATCAACAATATTTTCAACAAATCGATTGCAAGATACAACAGAGCAATCAGGTTCCCAAAATGGAGAATGCGCATTGAAATCACCCAAAATTATCCATTTCTTATTTATATTAGGAAGATGTTTTATCCAATCTGTATTGTCAGCATTTGGCCCATTTGGATAGTAAACAGAAAGTATGTTTACAGTGAAATCTTTGTTCACCTTTAACGATATGGAAGTAGCAAAAACGTTTTCAATGACATTAGTTGAATGATTGAATAATAACTTTAGAGGACTATAATTCAAGTCTGACCTGACATAAATTGCAGTTTGAACCCGTTTAGTTGACACACTGCAGTCATATAGAGGTGGACAATAAAAACCACGAAATTTAGGCAACTTAAAAGGTTCAGCATTTAAGGATTGTAAGGCCAGAATGCAATAGTTATTAGAATAGATGTGATTTTCTAACTGAAGTAAGTTTTTCACAATTGATCTGCAGTTCCATTGTAAAATGTTCAAAGAATTGTTAGCTAAGTTCATTCAACACTATTTAAAATCAAAACAACTTGTGACTTTTGAGAGAAAGCAAATTGAACAGGTAGCACCATGACGGATACGAAAATAAGGCCCGTTGATGTTGTAGAAGCCCAAGTAGTTGTGCTCCCAGATGCCCTGCAGGAAGAAGGTCATCGCTGAGGTCGTTGCAGTCTAGAACAGCCATGGAGGTATGAAGTGTGGAAGGTAGGAACCAGCATGGTGATGATGGGGGTGACCTCGTCTCCTCTTTGGTTTTTCCCAAAACAATGCATTGAGATGACGACCCAGAGTCCTTGCAATAACGCTGGCCCCTTTTGCAGTGGGGTGGATACAGTCAGGGGCCAAAATTGATTTGTCGGAGGCTTGAAGATGGTTGTAAACAACGTAGCTGATATCTTTTTCACCGGCCAATGTCGACTTCGTCATGGCGTTGAATAGTTCCCTCTTGATGTCTAACGTTTTATTCCTCACAGGGGCAACCTGACTTATCACCACCCTGGATTTGGGGAACTTATTCTTGACGTCCCCCACACATTTTCTTATTTCTGTGCTACACACAGTGGGATCTTTCCCTTTCAGATCATTCAGCCCAGCGTGTAATACAACGCAATCAGGATCTGGATCCTCCACCTCTTGAATCACAGAGCTGCATTCGTCGAGAGTAAAAGCTTTTCTGTTCGCAACACGCAGGCCATATGACAAACCCAAGCGTCTCCCGTCAACTTTGGACATGATGGAATCTCCCAATAAAAGAACACGGGGAGTGTCGTCGAATTTTCCAGACGTAATTTTAACTTTGGGTTTGGATTTGACGTCTACTTCTTTGTCGTCATGTTTTTTGATGACATCACTTTTTTCTCTGTTCTGAATTTTTGTTTTGCCCCTATTTTTATTCCGGGCCAAATCCAAGGCTGAAGCCTTCGATGCCACTGGATCAGTCGACCCCGCCGGAGACGATTTCAACGCGTCAGCGTAAGTACCTCTGGAGGGAGGGGCTGCTTGGTTGTTACCGTTGTCAACACGGAGTTTCGAAACCGTCTCTCTCAAGTTTCCTATCATATCACTCTGGCATCTGACAGTTTCTTCTAATGTATCAATCTTTTTACAGAGTGTTTCGATTATTGTTGTTAAGTTTTTGAGTGAACTCACGTTTGTGTTGTCCGTCAGAGCACCCTGATCGTCTATTTTGTCATTGCCATCCTCCTCTTGATCGTTTTTTCCACCTTGACACGCTCGCTTCAGCACATCTTTAAGAAAATTTTCTTGCCCGCTCTTTTGTTGACCTGTATTTGTTGGTTCTTTGGTTGTAGTGGCGTTCACCTTGCTTCCCTTGCTTCGGTTTTATTAATGATTGAAATTATATCATGATGGATGACTGTTGTGGTCGCTGGTTTTATTGGTGCATTGTCACTAATTGATGTCTTAATACTTTGCTTTCTTCGAGCACTGCAACTGCAAGGTGATAAATGTGTGTCCGGATTACTGTTGATCATATTGATGTATTGCTCTTTATTCAAATTGATAGTAATGTTTAGCATGTGATATTTTGGATAGAAAAATGGAATTGTAATCTCTCTCTCTCTCTCTCTCTCTCTTCTCTCTCTCTCTCTCTCTCTCTCTCTCTCTCTCTCTTCGTTTAATTACGGCTGCGTTTCGATGGATTGTCGCTTAATTAATAATTATAGTTTTGGGTAGTGTATGAATGGTCAAGAAGAAAACAAAAAAGATGGAAGGGGAAGGTAAATAATAATGGCATCTCTCTCTCTCTCTCTCTCTCTCTCTCTCTCTCTCTCTCTCTCCTCTCCCTCTCTCTCCTCTCTCTCTCTCTCCCACACACACACACCACACACACACACACACACACACACACCACACACACCACACACCACACACACACACACACACACACACACACACACACACACCCCACACACACACACACGAACGCGCGCGCGCGCGCGCGCGCACATGCACACGCACACGCACACATCATGAAAAATACGTGTTATGATTATTGATGCTATGAATTTATTGCTGCTTACTGATAACTGATTGTTCGTTCTCGTTTTGCCTTATAACCACATCATGTAAATGTAAAAGAAAGTACAAATGTTGATATTATTGATGCATTGTAATTGTCTAATTATCATCCTTAGCAGTTTGTTGTATGTTAATTTTTTACAAAAGGAATGTAACTCTCTCTCTCTCTCTCTCTCTCTCTCTCTCTCTCTCTCTCTCCTCTCTCTCTCTCTCTCTCTCTCTCCTTCCTTCGATAGGAGGATCGCTTATTCCATATCTGTGTGTGCTGATTCTTTTCTTCTTTGTCATCAATTTCTTTATTCTTGTTTGTTGTTTCAATCGTTTCTTTTTTCCTTTTAAAGTCATCTACGCCTTAACTGTTA
>JAMYXO010001664.1:17500-20000 GCA_033310375.1 Conus canariensis | reverse complement strand
ATAGTATTCGGATTCCAACTCACACGGGCAGAACGGACAACACAGTGCTTCACGGGGGACGCTCGAATACCGCAGTTTGTGTGTGTTCAAACAGGATACACCAAGTCTGAACCGTATCAAGTTTTTACGACTGCTCACGTTGTTTACAGTGAATAGATAATTCGGCATTTCCCAAAACTGCTTAAAAGAAAAATAAAAGAGAAATCGGTCCTTAGATTCTATGTGGCTATACCATTCTTGTAAACGACAATCGATTAGCCGACTTTTGAATTTTGAAAGGAAAACTTTTACTTTGGGAACTCCTTGATTTTCCCATATATATCCAAAACCGTAACGATTTAATGTGAGGCAGACTGATGTAACCCAATTGGTTTTACCCCGGCAATGTAAATCATATAACATTTTATACGCTTTTTTGGGAAGACGATTGTCAGGCATATTAACGACATGTATCCAATACTTCACGCATTTAGTATAAATGTTTATATAAAGTGGAAACCTACCAGTTTCTCCATAAACCAAGGCATTAGGCGTTTTTATAGAAACATTCAAGAATCTCTTGAGTGCAAACAAATGTATTTTTTCTATAGCCGAGAGGTTTGCAGTTAAGCCCCATAATTCAGCGCCATAGGTAGGGATTGGCTGGATCTGACAATCAAAAAGTTTGAAGAATGATTTTGGGGCCACACTCTGATATTTCCACAGAAGTTTAATATAATAATGACCTGATGTTTTGCCCTGGATGCTAAATCCTCAAGGCAATGAGAAAAAGTAAGGCCAGTAGAGAATATATCACCTAAATATTTATATTGATTAACAATCTCTAGTTGCATACTATCGTAAAACCATTTTCCTTTTGAAGCAATATAACCGCCATTTCTAAACACAATAACATTTGATTTTTCCAGATTCACTATTAAATCAAGTTTCTTAGCTGTTTTACTCAAAACGTTCAGCTGTGTCTGAAGACCTATGACAGTGGACGCCACGAGCGCCACATCGTCAGCAAACAGCAGAGTCAATAGCTCTTTGAAGTCAGGAGATAAAGGAATACCATGCTTACTATACTCTGTAATTTCTTCAGCAAGTTCATTAATAAATAAAGAAAATAAAACCGGGCTACATATTTCTCCTTGCTTTAGACCTTTAGGACACATAAAAGTATTAGTTAAGTCTCCCCGTACTTTAACCCTAGCCGTGACAACGGTGTACATACTTCTAATTGCATTGCACATCTTTCCTTTTATACCCATTTTCTTTAAGACTAACCAAAGTCGATTTCTATCAATCAGGTCGAAAGCCTTTTTAAAATCAATAAAAGCCACGTATAGTTTTTGGTGGTTAGAAAGTTGCTTTTGCACGAGAGACAGGAGTGTAAATATATGGTCAGTGGTACTATAGCTCTTCCTAAAACCAGCCTGTGCATCGTTTATTACACAATTATCCTCGATCCATTTGGTTAAGCGTTTATTCAGAATATAGCTGTATAATTTAGAACTGATATTCAACAGGGAAATACCTCTATAATTATCAGGGGAATTGATATCACCTTTCTTGTGCAACGGTTGAATAAGAGCTTCACACCATGCAGAGGGAAAAATTCCAGGATCAAAGAGTTTGTTGAAATATTTCTTAAGAAAAGGGAGAACGGTGGGCATAGCATACTTATAGAACTCTCCAATAAGTCCGTCTGGACCAGGAGCTTTGTTTCGTTTTAAAGCCTTTATCGAGTCTAAAATTTCTCCCTCTGTTATATCTTGATCAAGAAAACTGGTATCACAGTCAACATCAAGCAAACAGTCATCTTCTGCATGAAAGCCTGGAGAAGTGGAGTCAGGTAGGGTCAACTCATCATTAAATAATCGTTCAAAATGCTGAAATTACAGGTATTCCCGCTTCCCCCTCTCCCTTGTTACTGCTTCCTCGGGGTGGGAGAGAGAGAGAGAGAGAGAGAGAGAGAGAGAGAGAGAGAGAGAGAGAGAGAGAGAGAGAGAGAGGAGAGAGAGTGAGAGAGAGTGAGAGAGAGAGGGGGAGAGAGAGTGAGAGAGAGAGAGAAGAGAGAGAGAGAGAGGGGGGGAGAGAGAGAGGGGGAGAGAGAGAGGAGAGAGAGAGACAGAGAGAGAGAGAGAAAGAGAGAGAGAGAGAGAGAGAGAGAGAGAGAGAGAGGAGTGAATAAGGTGAGTGAGGAGCAAGGGGCGTAGAAGAAGATAGCAGGAGAAAACAAATGGCGAGGGCATAGGAACGCCAGAAAATGCCTGGTATTAACATAACATAATTAACATAAGAACAGCATAAGAACGCTCACGCCATAGCAGTACGTATGTACGTACCCTAGCCCATGTACGATACAACTAAATCCGTCCATCACACAACCCTACAGAGATGAGCGGCGAAGAGCGATAGATAGACCTATGACCACTGAACTGACACAGGAACTGATTGACACACTGCAGAGGTTCCTGGGGGACCTACTGCAGCAGTCTGAAATATGTTCCAAAGC
>JAMYXO010001664.1:0-12500 GCA_033310375.1 Conus canariensis | reverse complement strand
TTCAAATGGATCCTCAATCATACGTTCAAAGATTTCTCCCTATACTTACTGCTTTTTACTTACTGAATTTTCTCTTATGCAACTTATTCTCTTACAGCACTTTCATCTCATATTGCTTCTTTATCCTTCAGTGGCTACTTTGAAATGTCGCTGGACTTTGTTTTTGAGCTCTTGGCCGTGAGAACACCATACAATTATAGGTGGTATGTCTCCATTTCATGCCAAGAAAGGAGCGACGCAATCAGATGTATTACATCGAATTTCATTTATTACCTTCAAATCGGTTGTACATGAACGAGGTGAATATTTATTTTCAAAAGAGCTTTTGCAATTCACTTTCTACTGTTTTTGATTTACCTCTATGTGTTTTTTTTTTATTATTCTTTTGCTCCAACCAACTCCGCCATAGCATGTTTTATATTAACTCGCAGACACATATGTAAATGTATATATATGTGTGTGTGTGTGTGTGTGTATGTATATAGATAGATAGAGCTGTGTATGTGTGCGGCCCCAATTATTTTTACTTTCAAGGCATTTCTAGGAAGCATAATACCAATATCTCTACTAGATCAATTACCGAACGGGCAAGAGTATGTAAACATACAGGCCGAACTCTGTATGCGGTCAAAAATAGTCTTTGATATCCAGGACGACGGGGAGTGAACATTCAGATTCTGTTTTTGAATTTGTAACTTTCATTATGTAAAAACAACGAAAACACTTATCAACACCCCTCGTTTTCTCTTTCTTTCAAAAGAGACCATTTGCTATATATCCCGTTGTGTGTGGAGAGAGTATGTATGGCCAGCAGTCAAAATGGTCAGAGATTTTCTACACAGTTGCCGGACGTTGTGGTAGGACTGCGGCTTACAGACCGAGTTTGTCTGACCAACAATAAATACGCACCTCATCAGGTTAGAGAAGATTAAGGCACCGAGAGGTAGGAGTGTGTCTGTGTGTGAACTGCTGTGCCGATAGATGAGCGTGCGTGTGTGTGGCCAGTTAAGGAGGGACCAAAATCCAGGCTGGGGAAAACCGGTTCCCCGCAGGCCTGAACGGCTGGAACTCCATGAGAGCGTTCCTCTTCTGACCTTTGATGTTGACAGTAGAGACTATCTCTACACACTCTCTTGTTCACCTGATACCCTTTTCTTTCAAATTATGGCGAATTTGATCGTCTTCTCTGTCTCCCTCTGTCTGTCTGTCTGTCTCTAATACTGTGTCTGTCTGTCTGTCTTTAACGAGAGAGAGAGAGAGAGAGAGAGAGAGAGAGAGAGAGAATCCCGGATTTTCCACATAAGGCTTCGAACACCATTGTCCCTGGCACTGGCATTAGCCCTATCTCTCTCTCTATCTCTTTCTCCCCCCCCCCCACCTCCCTCTCTGTCTATTTACCACATAGGTCATTAAACACCGCCGTCCCTGACACTAACATTAGCTCTCTCTCTCTTTCTCTCTCTCTCTCTCTCTCTGAATACTCTATTTGGTAAGGGTGTGTTTCCTAAAAGTTGGGCCGAATCTATTGTTCTCCCATTATATATATATATAAAAAAGGTGACGTTACCAATCCAGACAACTACAGAGGGATCTCGCTGTGCAACGTCGGCAGTAAATTATTTAGTGCTATTATTAATAGAAGACTTCAAGAATGGGTCGAAGGGAATAACATTACAGGAGAATTTCAAGCTGGATTTAAACGAAATTATTCGACTATAGATCACATGTTTACTTTGATGGCCTTTGTTGAAAAACAGTTTTGTCTAAATCAAAAATTATATGTAGCTTTTATTGACTTTGAAAAAGCATTTGACTCTGTCAACAGGAGTGGTTTGTGGCCAATTTTGGTTTTAAGCAAGGATTCCGAGGTAAATTATATAAATGTATCTTGAGCATGTATGACTCTGTGAAAGCGAGAGTGAGCTGCGGATCATCTCTTTCAGACTACATAAACTGTACATTGGGAGTTAAACAAAGGGATGTCTGTTGTCCCATTCTTTTTTCTATATTTATCAATGAATTAATTTTAGAAGTAATACATAATGGTAAGCACGGAGCTCAGTTAGTAAACGATTCACTGGAGATTTTCATCCTCCTCTTAGCTGACGATGTTATATTAATGTCAGAAACGATAGTCGGTCTCCAAAATCAATTAAATAGTCTAGAAAGAGCCTCTGCAGCACTCCAGTTGAAGGTAAACAGTACAAAACGTAATATCAAAGTGTTTAGGAAATGTGGACATCTCGCTGCATGGGAAAAATGGATGTACAATGGAATTCCTATGCCAGTGGTGAATGTTTATAAGTACTTGGGCATATTTTTTTCAACACGTTTAAGTTTTGGTTTTGCTTGCAAAGACCTTGTAAGTAGAGCTAAACGTTGCTTACTTTGTATCCTAAAGAAACTGCGTATGCTTAATAATGAGTCTCTTACACTGTTTTTCAAGTTGTTTGGTTCTCAAATTCAACCCATGGTACAACACGGAGCTGAGGTATGGGGTCTCGATACTGCGTCTATACAAATGGAAAAGATTCATGTAAATACATAGAGAAAGTTTCTTGGTGTTTCAATACAAACGCCAACTGATTTAGTCTATGGTGAGACCAATAGGTATCCAATTCATTTACTTTCTATAGTAAGGTGCATTCGTTACTTCCTAAAAATAACCCGGATGGCACCTAATGGACTACCACATAAAGCATGTAAAATATTAGTACAGCTAGATATTAGGGGTAAGAGTAATGGGGCCTCTAAAGTGAGGTTAAAACTGTACGAATCTGGTTTTGGCTTTGTGTGGGAGAATCAAGGTGTAGATGACATAAATAGTGTTTTTCGTATGTTCCGGCAAAGGTTAATTGACTGTAACTGGCAGAGATGGAATTCTCATATTGAAGACAGTCGCCGATTTGATGTTTACAGAGAGTTAAATCCTACACACTGTATTCCAAAGTACTTGTCAATGCAAATTAACAGACATATTAGATATATTGTCACTAATTTAGATTCGGTGTATCGGATATCTGTGTACAATCTAACCGTTATCGGCCTGTAAATGATCGTAATTTTACATGTCCACTCTGTCAGGAAGATGATGAAAATGAAGTTCACTTTGTTCTGTCTTGTCCTGTATTACAAGTTATTAGACGGCAATTAATCCCACTTAATATCTAAGAAAACCTAGTTTCTTCAAACTCGTGATGGTAATGGCATCATCGAATGAAAACATTACCAAACAGCTCGCTTTGAATTTGTATAAAGCTTGCAGAATGCGAAATGATGTGTTAAGATAACAAATGTTAAGTTTGTTAAATTAAGTTTGCATTGATGAATTGCGCGAGTTGTCATTAATTATTTACCCCCTTCTAAGGGGCTACGGCCTTTACGAATAAACGTCTGCATCTGCATCTGCATATCTCTCTCTCTCTCTCTCTCTCTCTCTTCTCACAGTGTCAGTGAGCTGGCGACGCCACGTGAAAACTGTGCACCCGTGACATGTGACGATGCTTTTGTGTCGCCCGTAAGCGTGGACAGTGCAGTCGTCGGTGTGTCAAATGAACATGTGCATAGGTCGACCTCGACAGTGTTGAATGATGAGTTAGATGATTCCAATGAGTGTAATAAATCAAAACCCTTTTCTTTCCTGCATTGGAACATTAATGGATTACTTTCGAAAATATATGACCATGATTTCGTTTCGTATATCTGTTCCTTTGATTTTGTCTGTTTAGTTGAGACGTTTGTAGAAAATTTTCAGTTGTCTATTTTTAGAGGGTATACTGTGTTTTGTAGACCGGCTGTAAAACTGTCGGTACACGGAAGACGCTCGGGTGGAATTGTATGTCTGATAAGGAATGAGCTGTGTTCTTACGTTAGACCTATTGGTATGGAGTCTCCTCTTTTCTACGCTTTTCTTCTGGATAAATGCCTTTTCGGAATGGAGAGAGACATTGTGTATGTTTGTGCTTATGTACCACCTGAAAACTCACCCTATTATGTACACTTTGACTGTGAAAATGGTGTCTCTTTATTGGAAGATTTCTTATGTGATTGTTTGCTGTATAATGAAGCACATGATGCCTATATAGTAATTAATGGAGACTTAAATAGTAGAACCTCAAATATTTCCTGTGATCTTGTAACCAATGTGTGTGATTCTGAAGATCAATATTTAAGTGGTCCTTTGACCTTGAATAGAAACTCTGAAGACCGTGTGCTTAATAATTATGGGAAAATGTTACTGAACATGGGCACTGTTTTAGACCTGTGTATTTTGAATGGTATGTGTCAGGGTGACCTTCAAGGTCACTACACGTACATATCTGATAATGGTAACAGTGTAGATGATTATTTTTTACTGTCATATGACTTGTTTTCAAGGATTTCTGATTGCAGCAGAATGAATGTGTCTGACAGAATTGAATCTGATCATTTACCTTTGGAATTACATATTCATTTCCCTAAGAACAATATGATCTGTATGAAAGATAATAATTATGTTCAGATTTCTGAAAAGTTTATATGGGACGAAGCTCACAGCAGTATGTTCAGAGACAATATCTGCTCAAATGACATCCAAATCCAGTTTGAAATGGCAATTGATTTGATAGATGAAAATATTAACGAGGCACTTGAGGTTTTTAATCATTGTATGAAAAATGCAGCAGACTTTATGAAAAAACAGGTAGTCATTGGTAAGGGCGTGAAAGATGATGACTGGTATGATGATGAATGTCGCGTTGCCAAAAGAACTGTGCGTAATTTGTTGAAAAAATTTAAGCGTACTTTGTCTCCACCTGATCGCACTTCTTTGTGTATAGCAAGACGCGAATATAAACATTTGTTAAAGAGAAAAGAGAAGCAGTTCAATGACACTTTGTTAAGTGGCTTATTACAATCTGTAAATAGCCAACAGGAATTCTGGAAATCTGTGCGAAAAATCTCTAAGACAAGAAAGCAGCCTCTGAATGATGTTAGCATTGACGACTGGTATGTACATTTTAAAGAATTGTTAGAAAGACAAGACAGGTTTGTTAATGGTCTGAGTCAGGAAGAATCTAATAGTAACGAAAGTGCTTCTGGTAATCATTATAGTGCTGTAAACCATGAGGATGGATGTGACGATGATAATGGTGAAAATGATAATGGTGATGCCGAAAATAATTTGAATCGACCTATCTCAGTAGAAGAAATTTTGATCGCTTTAAAAACATTGAAAAATCGTAAAGCACCTGGTCCTGATAAGATTCTAGGGGAATTTATAAAAAATGCTTGCAAGTCAAACTTGGTAGTGGAATTTCTGGTTAAATTTTTTAACTCCCTGTTTGATAGCGGCATATACCCTGAAAGCTGGTGTGAATCAATTGTAGTGCCATTATACAAAAAGGGCAATGTTACAAATCCAAACAACTACAGAGGAATATCGCTGTGTAATGTGTGCAGTAAAGTATATAGCACGATCATTAATAAAAGACTTCAAGTTTGGGTTGAGGATAATAATATTACAGGCGAATTTCAAGCTGGTTTTAAACAACATTATTCCACCATAGACCATATGTTTACATCATTAGCTTTCGTCCAAAAAACAGTTTTGTCTGAATCGTAAATTGTATGTTGCTTTCATCGATTTTGAGAAAGCATTTGATTCTGTGAACAGAACTTTACTTTGGCCCATTTTATTAAAAAATGGTATTCGTGGAAAGATGTATAAATGCATAATGAGTGTCACCGATCGGCGGGTACTAAACTAGTACGTCCACGTGTTTAAGAGTAGTGGTGGTCCAAGATAGAGAGCGTGTGCGAGTATGCGTGCGAGTGTGTGTGTGTGTGTATGTGTGTGTGTGTGTGCGTGCACGCGCGCTCGCGCGTATGTGAGGTTGGGATTTAGTTAGCTAGAGTTAGGTTAAGTTCCTCAGGGTTAGGTAGAAAGATTAGGCTAGGTAGGAGGCTGGGGAAATAGGACATACAGTATTCTTTCATTCCAGTCTTCACTTATTGAAGGAATGGAATGGAAGCGGGAGGTTGGTTTCATTCCGATTGTTACCCTTTTGTTACTTTGGTTCTATACCAGAGAAGGCGAGGCAGGATATCGGCTGTTGTTGTGTTGTCAAGTCTGTGAGTAGTTGTGGTAAATTGTCGTGTTGTTGCACGAGCAATAACTAGTCCGTTGGTCAGGCGTGTCAGCTCTGCGGAGGGATACACTGCTCTGACCAATCGTTGTTTTGTGTGGTGAGTAGAGTTCGCTTGATTCCGACCAGGGCGGAATGTGTTGGGGTAGCTTCACTTCGGTCCCTGGTGTTCGTCGGAGTGGACGTACTCCTTGTAGGTGCGGCGGCAGCGCCGTTAGTTTTGAAGAGTGACTTCGAGTCATAGTTAGTGCCAGGTCCTCGTCGGGTTTGGGTGCCCTTGGCCTGTGCTGAGTCGGTGTCGTCCTTGTTGGCAGCCACTGTCAGCCAGTTGCAGAACTGGTGTGGTTGATCGTCTGTATGTCCAGGTTGGTGATCTGTTAGGTTCGTTGTGCTGTAGTTCGTCGTGTTGTCTTGTATTATGGCGAGTTGTACTGTAGTTGTCTCATGTTGCGATTAGTTGTATTATGTTCGTTGCGTATACTGGTTGTCTGGTATGATGTCGTCTTGGTTCCGTGATTGAAATTTGTTGTCAGCCGGTTTGAGTTGTCACTCTTTCCTGTATATTTTTGTAAGTTATGTACATAGTGGTTCCTGAGATCGATTTTCTCAGGACAGTTTGGCTAGACAATGTGGGTTCAATATAATGACCGTTGATGGACAGTGATGTAGATATTGTTTGTGGTTAGTTCATGGTAATGTCAGTGGGTTTAATAAGAGGGTAGTACGAGGTTGCATTTGGTTGAGGATCATAATATGAGTCAGGTGCAGATGTGTCTGCGTGAATCATAGAGGGGTTTGATGATTGTGCTCAATCTCAATTGTAAATAGTAGTAGTTCGTTGAAATTGATTTACGATTTCGCAGTTGACCTGCACAGCATTGGAATCGGTTAACTGTGTAGTAAGGCCAAGGCCAATTTGTGGTCGAGTGGTTTATACTGGGGTACGGTCGTAACCATTCAACTTATATTGGTGTCTTTTCACTTTCGTTACGAGTCAGGGTTCTCGACGCGGGTGTCGTGCGCGTGCGGACTGTATCTGTGACGTTCGCATTTGGTACAGGATAGTGAGTCCATAGGGTAGAAGTTTTTGTAATACAAGTGACAGTCGTCACACATGCAGGAATGTATGTGTTTGTGACAGAATAGGGTCGGAGAAAGATGTCTTAGGTTGTGGGGAGACAGTCCCATTATGAAATTTAGTAGTCGGAAAGAAGGGGAAGGTAAAGTTTAAGGCGAGTAGCTTAGCAGTCGATAGGATAAAAACGGATGATGTGCAGCATGTAATATTGTATGAAGTGTGGTTGTGTTGGCATAACAAGGATTAACCACTAGGTTATCTGACAAGAGATGACCTGAGAGTGAGGTGCTGGATGGAAGTTTTGGCGAACAAATCATGTTTTTGATATATGATTATTTAGTATGTCCTAAGGGGGTCCAATGGAGTCCGTGTTGGATCGCTTAGATTGGTTTATTTCTCCGAGAATTGGGTGTGATTCATAATTTCATATGTAATAACGTGGATTGGCTCAGGGAGAGAATATTGTTTTACCGCTGTTGTAAGGGTTGGCAGGAAATGGGTCTGATAACCCCAAAGTGAGTAATGGGTTGGGGGATGTGTTCGAAATTAAAGGGGTCACTCTCATGCCCGAGTGGGAAGTAGGCAAGGGAGATGGAGAGTTAAAGCTTTACCAAGTAGCCTATGTGCCTTGATGACTCGGGTAGTAGCAACACTACAGTAGTGGCCTCCAGTTGTGTCAGCAGGTATCCTGCTCTGTCCTGAGGCTGGGGCCAGATCACCGCAGTCCACTGCCGCGTGCCGGCGGGTGAGCGGCGCTTCCAGTGCCTGCTGTTTCCCCGGGAGAGGGAGACCACCCAGGCCGTCTGCCTTCTGTGGGCAGCTCTCCTCCAGCTACCGGTGCTCTTCCGGGAGTTCTCCGGCACTGGTTCCTCGTCCCTGTTTAGGCGTCCTGTGGGAGGGCGCTGCACCAGGCCTTTTCCACCCTTGGTGTCCGGCGGGGCCTTCAGAGGAGGAGGCGTCCTACGAGCCCCGGACCCGTCGAGAGGGCGTCTGGTGTGTGTGCGTTGGGTGTCGTGCCCATCGCGGGGAGGAGTCAGACTGCGGGAGGCCACGGTCAGCGCCGGGGTGCAGAGTCTTCGGGGAGGGTGTCGGCCCGCGGAGGAGCCACGGACAGCGCCGGGGTGCAGAGTCTTCCGGGGAGGTGTCAGCCTGTGAGGGGCCACGTACAGCGCCGAGGACTGGAGCTTTCCGGGCCGGGATGGGTTGTCCCATGTTTGTGATAGAAGGGGTGTAGCGTTAGGCAGTAGGGTTAGGGGTGTTAGCTACTGCCTCCTTTTAGGACGTAGTGGCCGGCACAGTGTAGGGTACTTGTCGTTGCCTCCCTTAGGGACGCAGCGACCAGTTTGGTAGTGGTCCCGGGTTAAAAGAGAAGGGTGAGTCCCGGGGAGAGGTGTGGGTGGTAGCAGTAGTTAAGAGATTAGAGTCCCTTTGGTAAATCCTTGTCCCTAGTAGTTAGTCACCACGTGTGCGGGCTATCACTGTGTCCCCAGGTCACAGTGATATACTGTAACTGGTGTTTTAGGTTAGGTTAGGGTCTTCCAGGTCATTACAGTAGAGTAGGGTGAGTCAGCGGGAATTGGATACTTGTGTGCAGTTGTGGATGTGCGTGAGTGGTGGCGCCATGGAGTGTGTGTGAAATAAAGAAGCGTGCGTGATTGTAAAACTGTGTTAGTGTGCTGTGTTGTCTGACCTAGTGTGTGATAGGCGTGGGTAAGGGTGGTAGGGCCGTCCGGCTTAGCGACCGTGACACTTTGGTGGAGATGCGGGGTACCATAAGGGGTTCTGGGTAGGTGATAGGTAGCTAGGAGGGAGGTAGGGGGGTGTTGTGTTCGGTGTGTACGTTGTGTGAAATGTAAGTGGGTGGTTGGTGGGAGCGTACCAGTACCCTGGGAGGTGGTACGTAGTGTCCCTGTTCACTTCAGGCAGGTTTCCATTGGCATTGGGCAGGGCACTTGTGTTGGTGTGAATGGGTTGGCGCTACCGTGTGAGTGAGGTATGAATGGTCAATAAACATTGAGTGGTTGTTGGAAGTGTGAGTGATTACTCAGTACAGTGTAGGTGAGGTGCCGGAGGGTACCAGGTGTCCTTTGTGTCCCTTACATGTGGTATACCCCAGTGAGTAGGTAGAGTGGTACCCAGCCCGTGACTGTGCACGCTGTGTGCTCGGATATCCTGTGGGGATTAAGGGCAGAGTAAGCCCAGGTGACTGTGTGTGGGAAGCACAAGGGTGCGCAGGGTTGTGACACTAAGGTGTGCTGGGAGTGTATATGGACTTGCGGGGTGCAAATGCACTGTGATCGTGTGGGTGCGGCCTACCAGACAGTGAGGCCTGTGACTGTGGGTAACTGGTGCGCATGCACAGTGGACGGTGGACACACGGTGTCACGTGATTCAGTCAGTGACCAGACAGTGCATCGGTAGTATTATATGGGTTGGAGCCCATGTGGGTATATGTATGAGGTACACAAGTGTGGGTGGAGTTATGCTTGGTGCGTGACACATTGAGAGTATTGTGTACTTGTGCTGAGTTGCTTCAGGGGCTAGTGCGTAGTCAGGAACCTCCAGTTGCGCTCAGATCGCATACTGTCCGTTGCTAGTTCTGTGGTGGTAGGGGTACCCTATGTCTAAACACACCCGAGCCCATCCGCAGTACGACCCCGATAGTGTCATGGATCCACAGGCCCCTACGGCGGATACCAAACCTAAGGTTAGTGACCAGGATGCGGGGGTGGATCAAGAACAGGGGACGGGGGCTTATGCAAAGTTTGCCAAGTTGGGAGCGGCGATGGGTTTAGCTGGGGGAGACCTCGCCAAGTTCGTCACAGACTCGGTACGTAATGAGGGTGAGAAGACGGCGAGAGAAGCAGAATTGGAGCTCCGGATGGAGGAGAAAGTGAGGCAGAAGATGAAGGATGAAGAGGAGAAAGTGAGGCAGAAGATGAAGGATGAGAGGGAGCTAGAAATGCAGCGGACGCAGATTGAAGAGAAGAAGGCTGCTAGGCAGAGGGAGCTAGAGATGCAGCAGAGGAAGATAGAAGAGGAGAAAGCTGCTAGGCAGAGGGAGCTAGAGATGCAGCAGAGGAAGATAGAAGAGGAGAAAGCTGATAGACAGAGGGAGCTAGATATGCAGCAGAGGAAGATAGAAGAGGAAAAAGCTGATAGGCAGAGGGAACTAGAGATGAAGCAGAAGAAGATCGAAGATGAAAAGCAGCGAGACAGATGGAATTGGAACTGCAGAGGAAGAAGATGGAGGAAGAAACGGCGATAAGGGAAATAGAAGCTCAGACACGGCAAGCCAAGTTAGAGGCAAGGGAGCGAGAGATACTGATACAGGAGAGGCAGGCCTTAGATGAAGCAGCGCATAGGAAACGTTTGATTGAGGTGGAGGAAACGAAGCATGTCCACCTTGAGCCGTTGGGAGAGAACGACGACGTGGACGCTTTCATCGCCCAATTTGAGCGTGTAGCCCAGATGTGCAAGTGGAGCAAGACCTCATGGCCCACACGTCTGATGTCTCTGCTGAGAGGAAAAGCTAGAGAAGCGGTGATGCGGTTAAGTGCGGATGAGTTAGGCGACTATGATCAGATAAAGGACGCCCTGTTAAGCCACTTCAGGCTAGATGCTGAGGCCTACCGAGAAAAGTTCAGGAGCATCAAGAAGGACGCTGCTGAGACTTTTGGCCAGATGCTGGGAAGGATGAAGCGGTGGTTTTCCCTCTGGTGTGCAGCAGCGGGCAAGGATGAGAGTGTGGCAGAGGACGTAAAGGATCTGCTGTTCCAAGAACAGTTTTATCAGCTATTGTCTCCAGAGTTCACAATTGAGGTGCGGAAGACATGCCCGAAAACTGTGGAACAACTTGCAACAGAAGCTACTGTTTTGGCAGAGGCCAAAAGACTGGGGAGGAAGGCGAGACAAGACCGAACAGTTAACCAGCCCAACCTGGGTAATACACGTGAAACAGCAGGGAGCCAGCCCGCAGGGAGGTCCCAACAAAGTGATGGTGCACTACAGCAGCTGAACAGGAGATCAGAAGGGCCTAGATCGACCATAGTTTGTTTCAACTGCAAGAAGCCAGGCCACATCGCTAGGAAATGCCCTGAGCCCCATTCTGTTGGAGCTGTTCATTGTTGTGACCAGCCCCAAGCTCGAGTAGTCCCTACGTTGTGTCGCCCATGCGCTGAGCAGCGGTACGAGCCTGCGTGCATTGTAGAAGTTAACGGGTCTCCGGCCAATGGATTACGGGACACTGGTGCCGGACACACCGTAGTGGCCAAGTGGTTAGTACCGGCAGATGCGTACACAGGAGAGACAGTCCCAGTAGTGTTGGCTGAATCCAGATGTAGGTCTGTGTTACCTGTGGCGGTAGTAGAGTTGAAGTCACCATTCATCGCAGGGAAGTTGGAGGTTTTGGTCATGAATAGCCCTGTGCAGGAAGTCCTGATCGGAAACTTCGCAAAGAGAGTAGGAGATCCCGGTTGGACACGTGTGCCTGTATACGCAGACCCGGCGTTGGTAGGGGCAGTGCAGACACGCGCGCAGAGAGCCAGGGAGCAGCAAGAACCTGTACCACTGCCCGTCGAGGAATGCATTCTGAACACCTCTGCCCAGCAGCTAATTCAGATGCAGGACCAGGATGAAACCTTGAGGAAGGCTCGGAGTGCGAGTGAAGCAGGGACGCACTTCCACACTAAGTTTGGACGAGTCGAGTACGCACGGAAATCTGGTGTACTGGTCCGGCGGTTTGAGGGTCCCAAGGACGTAGCGAGTCAGATCTGCTTCCCGGCTGAACTACGGACCACGGTGATGAAGCTAGCCCACGACGTACCCATGTCTGGTCACTTAGGTACCACCCGAACCAAGGAGCGAGTTGGTCGCCATTTTTATTGGCCAGGCATGCATGCTGACATTCGTCGGTACTGCCAGTCATGCTTCCAGTGTCAGCGTGCAGTGGATAAGGGAAGAGTGTCAAGAGTTCCCCTTGTAAGGATGCCACTGATGCGCAGGCCCATGCAGATACTGAGGGATCTGTGGTTGCAACCAGAAAGGCAAGAGCTTCGCACAGCCGCAGAGTACGTCCTTAACTTAAGGAACAAGGTAACTGAGACGTATGAGTTGGCAAAGAAGAACTTGGCAACCGCAGCTTGCAGGTACAAGCGACGTTCTCACTTGAGGACGAAACCCAGGAAGATAGCTGTAGGGTCTAGTCTGTTAGTGGGAGAATCACAAGGTGGGCCCTGCAGCTGCAGCCATTTCAGTTTACGGTACAGGCAGTGTCTGGAAAGGACAATGTGGCGGCA
>JAMYXO010001663.1:20000-28135 GCA_033310375.1 Conus canariensis | reverse complement strand
TTTTCCCCAACCCAGTTCTTTGAGATACTGGTTTCTGGTTGTCCTAACTCATGGCCTTTGAGCTTGTAAAAACCAAGTATCATCAGTCACTTTGTTCTTGTTGTCTCAACTGGTGGAAATGCTTTCAGTACGGGTTGGGCAAAACCTCGAACTTTTGATATACTGGCTTCTGGTTGTCCTTGATCATGGCACTTTCAGCCATCGAAAACTAAGCATCTTATGCATGTTTTGAATTGCATCATTTACACTTAGCACAAGAGATGAATGCAAGTTCAAGAAAATGCTTTCAGCAGAAATGATATTGATTTAAATTGTGTAGACGTTTTGATGCGCTCACTTAATTTGTTTTCATGTGACAGCAACTGAAAGTTTAAAAATCGTCTCCTGTAAGCTTTCAGAACATCAAGATCCTTGGTTCTGGCAGTCAACCCTCCAGTTGTCTTCCTTATCAGCTTCATCATCCTCATTCAGCGTATATATATATATATATATATATATATATATATATATATATATATATATATATTTGTTAAAAAAATATTTTTAAAATGAAGTGGTAAAATCTACAAGCTTGTTTCTAGCGTTGCTATCTTCAGGATGTCTTTTGGGGCACGCCAACGATCTTTTATGGCGTGCGGGACTTGATTTCAACTCTGTGTGTGCAGGCGGATCTCATTTGCTGCACGTGCGGCCTGTGGTTCTTATTGGGGCCTGTTCAGGTGGAATGTGCTAGCAAAGATTTCCACTTGTGCCTGCAATTGTTTACAATTTTCTACTTTTGTGTTCAGAGTTGCTAAGTGTGGTTTGCATAATATTAACCATTTTTCTGTGGAGCATAGATTGCATCTTTTTGAAATATTGTTGTATGGTGTTGCTCTTTTTATGATTTTCCATGATATGTTGTAGTCTATTTTTTTATCTTTGAGTCTCCAGATGTATTTGCTCAGCTCTGTTTGATTTTTGTATTTTTCATTTTTGAATGACTGTTTGTGGTTTGCGTATCTGGTTTTGAAAGTGTTTTCAGTAATCCCTACATATGTTTCTTCTTCATTTTCTGATGTTACCGTAGCTTGGTATACAATGTTGCTGTGAAGACATTTATTGCTCAGGGGGCACTGTTCTTTTTTAGTGCAGTTGCAAGATGTCCTTTCGGCACCCTTCTCTTTTATGTTGCTTTTCATTTTGTTAGATGAATCAATCATGTTTTTGAGGTTGGGCATACATGAGTATGACAGTTTAATGGTGTTTTTTGTTGAATATTTTGGACAGTTTGTGTTCTTTTGGGAATGATGTTGCCAAGATTTTAAAGAATTCTTTTCCTACGTTTGTTTTTACTTGTCCATCGTATGGTGGGTTGTACCATATGATCTTTCTTTTCCTATTTTTCTTAATTCTGTTCGTGTTGTTGTCTGGACTGTATTGTAGTTTGTAATTGTAACCACTTTTTTGTAATGCTTCTTGATATTCTGTTGCTGCATCATTGAATGCGTTTTCATTGCATGACAGGTTGGATAGTCTCTTGTTTATACCATTGGGTATTGTATTTAGTATAGATGGTGGGTGGTTGCTTTTGATGTTTACGTAGACTGGTATGTCATTGGGTTTTTTGTATGGTTTGTACACATGGTCATTGAGGTCTAATGTTATGTCTAGGTAATTCACTACTTTTTTGTTTGCTTCTATTGTGATTTTTAAGTTGTGGTTTTTAAAGATTTTACATAATTCTTTTTTCTTGTTTTCAATGGTTCTTGGATTATTCAAAAACATGATTGATTCATCTAACAAAATGAAAAGCAACATAAAAGAGAAGGGTGCCGAAAGGACATCTTGCAACTGCACTAAAAAAGAACAGTGCCCCCTGAGCAATAAATGTCTTCACAGCAACATTGTATACCAAGCTACGGTAACATCAGAAAATGAAGAAGAAACATATGTAGGGATTACTGAAAACACTTTCAAAACCAGATACGCAAACCACAAACAGTCATTCAAAAATGAAAAATACAAAAATCAAACAGAGCTGAGCAAATATATCTGGAGACTCAAAGATAAAAAAATAGACTACAACATATCATGGAAAATCATAAAAAGAGCAACACCATACAACAATATTTCAAAAAGATGCAATCTATGCTCCACAGAAAAATGGTTAATATTATGCAAACCACACTTAGCAACTCTGAACACAAAAGTAGAAATTGTAAACAATTGCAGGCACAAGTGGAAATCTTTGCTAGCACATTCCACCTGAACAGGCCCCAATAAGAACCACAGGCCGCACGTGCAGCAAATGAGATCCGCCTGCACACACAGAGTTGAAATCAAGTCCCGCACGCCATAAAAGATCGTTGGCGTGCCCCAAAAGACATCCTGAAGATAACAACGCTAGAAACAAGCTTGTAGATTTTACCACTTCATTTTAAAAATATTTTTTAACAGATGTTGCTCCCCAAGGGTTGAGCACCTTCAGATTTTTAAAGAACTTTTTTATATTGTTCATAATATATATATATATATATATATAAATATATATATATATATATATATTTTTGTTAAAAAATGTTTTTAAAATGAAGTGGTAAAATCTACAAGCTTGTTTCTAGCGTTGCTATCTTCAGGATGTCATCCTGAAGATAGCAACGCTAGAAACAAGCTTGTAGATTTTACCACTTCATTTTAAAAATATTTTTTAACAGATGTTGCTCCCCAAGGGGTTGAGCACCTTCAGATTTTTTAAGAACTTTTTTATATTGTTCATAATATATATATATATATATATAATATAAATATATATATATATAATATATATATATATATCATCTTCATTTTTTTTTTCTTTTCTTTTCTAAAAGTTCAGATCTTTGTCAGTCATTACTATAATGACTGAAGAATTGTTAGTCTGCACTTGTTTTCCCCCACTACTTAATTGTTCAGCGTTAGAGAGAGAGAAGAGAGAGAGAGAGAGAGAGAGAAGAGGAGAGGGGGGGGGGGGCGAGAGAGAGAGAGAGAGAGAGAAGAGAGAAGAGAGAGAGAGAAAGACAGAGACAGAGAGACAGAGAGAGTGACAGAGACAGAGAGAAGTAAGGTCACATTCTGTGGCCATTCATATCCTGCTCTCATAATGACTCGGGTTTGTTGTTTTTTTTTGTTGTTGTTTGTTGTTGTTGTTTTTTTCAATAGCCCATCCACATCCAAGAATTGTGGTGAGGTCACATCAGAGTCGTTGGCATGGGAGAATTCATGGGGACTGTCGTTGGATGGAAGCAGAGATGATCTCCAAGAGGAGACAACCTCTCTGAACACTGCGAAGGCTTCCAAGGGTGGGGCAGGACTGCTCCCAGCTGGTTTGTTCAGCAGGTGAGGACAGTACTTTACTGGGTCCCACCCACACCTTCGGGTGTATCTTTATCTCGTTCATCCACGCTGGCCACTCTGTCAGTGGCGGCCTCGTCTGCGTCTTCCTTCATGCTCCATCAAAATTGGCACAGGTCACTTTTTTTCCATTCATTTTGCTCAGACCCCAGCCAACCATAGAGGACCACCCTTAGCCGACTGCAAAGGACCACCCCAGCCAACTGCAGAGGAACAGATTAGAGTTTCCACCTCGTTGAAGTGAATTCTCAAAACAGATATTTCTACTCACACATACACAGGTCTCATTAAAACAGATTTTCTGAAACATGCCACTGGATATCATTGAAATCTTTTAGGTCAGATCAAAGAAATATATATTTTCTATTACCTAACTATCCTGACACCTGTCTATATGTCTTTCTATCTGTCTATCTATCTGTCTGTCTATCTATCTATCTATCTATCTATCTATCTATCTATCTATCTATCTATCTGTTATATGTTGCAATAGGTGATGAATTTTATTTTGTCATGGAATGTTCATCATATGTTAACACGTATTTGCCAAAAAGATTTCTCTTCTCAAAATCTCTCTATATTTGTTATCAAATGATGTCTTCTACTGATCAAAAACAAATGTTTCTATTGTCAAAGTATATTATATTATCTCGAGTGTTCTAATTTGTTGGTCTATGTCAGCATCATTGGTAATTTAGCTGTATTTTGGCTTGTTTGTTTTCCTTGTGCTCTTATTGCTTTAAACTCACCCTTCCCCCATACCCCAAAAGGGGCGAAAGGAGTAAAAATTGTTCTATTGTTTTATTGTGGACGATTCGTCGAAACTGTTACTAGAATTTTCGCACGCAATCTTGGATGATTGTGAGCGTAACAATTTGACGTCATCGTCTGTGACGTGACCGAATTATGTGAGAAGAGTACCAGCTCGGCGTCTTCGTTTCGTCACGCGTCTCGCCTTGCATTTCGTTCAACAGTGTACTCGTTCGTGGGGTCAGTGACTGACTGTTCTAATTTTTCCTTCACGGTGTAACTTGACCTATCCTCCGTTTCTGGGTTTGCTCGAGATGGTCTTGATTGTGCTGAGTTGAAATGGCAGACGTTCCTTCGTTTATTAATGGAAGATTAAAGAAAGCGACACTGCCTCATCCTATGTTCGGAAATCTGTGTCAGAACTCGTTCAGTGAGAGTGACCCCCACCGCTTTTATTGGACAGATGTGTCGTTTGTACACACGCACAAAGCATCTTTGCCCCTTCAGTCGGCTTAACATTAAACCAGTCAACAAAAGGCCAGAGCATGGATGTGTACCGGCGCGTCTATACAAGCTACCAATCATTACCCTTGCCAGCTCTTCTTTTTTTTTTTTTTGACTTTCTAGATCTATTTGCTTGACCAGTAACTGAGAAAAAGCAACTGTGTTTGCGATCAAAAGACAGGCATTCTCTTCAACTGAATATTTTCTGGAACCAATCTACTATCAGTGAAGATTCTGATTTTTTAATTCTAAAAGTGGCTTTTGTAATGCTAGGCTAGTTTAGGCTAGGGTCAGTTTATATAGTTTAAGGTGAGGGTCAGTTTATATAGTTTAAGGTGAGGATCAGTTTATATAGTTTAAGGTGAGGGTCAGTTTGTATAGTTTAAGGTTAGGGTTGGTTCATAGTTTAAAGCTAGGGTCAGTTTATATAGTTTAAGGTTAGGGTCGGTTCATAGTTTAAGGTTAGGGTCAGTTCATAGTTTAAGGCTAGGGTCAGTTTTCATAGTTTAAGGTTAGCTTCAGTTTATAGTGTGGATTGGGGGAAGTTTAGAGTCAGAATCATGATTTACTGAGCTGGAGTCACTCGGTTCTCTAAAGAGAGAACGCGTTTGCACATTAGAGATAGGAACTCAGAAGTCTTCCCATCTTTTATGCACAAACACGCATCTCTCTTCATGGCATCAAAGGTTAAGTTTTCTGTCCAGACATACACTAAGGGGCTGAATTCAGATAGGCTGGTTTGGGTGAAACTGTGCTGGAGCAGGCAGGTTTATGCTGGATGAGTTGGACGTGCTGATCTGAGCTGAGTCATGTACGCTATTTCTTGTCTTGTTCTTGTTCATGTTCCTAAATCATCTTCTGAACATTCATTTCCCACAAACACATTTAAAAGCGCATGCAGTCACACACACACACACACACACACACACACACACACACACAACACACACACACACACACACACATGGGCCCGTGCCCATACATCCGACACACACGTGTGCGCTCATTACACACACACATACAATTACAAAAAATGGCACAACCAATGTTAGGTAGCTACTCAAGGTCTGACCAGCGCGTTTGGCTAATGCATCTGCTAAGTTGTATCCACGAGACCGTCTTCTTAAATTCTGTCACCTTAATCATTAAGTCATTTATCCATCAGCATTAAATCATTGCGCAGTGCGATCTCAAAACTTAATGGATTGGTGTGGCGTATATGGATTAGTCCGCACTATGACGCCTCCTTGTGAAACTGAACTAAGCTGTGTGTGCTTGATGTGTTAGTTTGGGTAAGACTGTGGTGGATTGGCAGGGTTTGTGTGAAAGGATTGAAGATGCTGGGCTGAGTTAAACTGTGCTGTGGCTGTGCTGTGTTTGGGTAAGACTGTGCCTGGAATGGGCATATGTTCTACTAGGATGTGTTAGGCATGCTGGACTGGTGTAAATATGTTTGCTGTGCTGTTTGTATTGTATTGCGTTGGGTTAAGAATGCTGTATTGTCTTGTCTAGTCATGTATTGCGTTGATTGTTAATGTACTAACACTGCAATGCGGTATTCGCATTCATTATGCTGTTTTTGTACTGCATTGCAGTAGTGGTGGATTTTCTGATGTGTTTCCCAATCCCTTGGAGAGTTTTTCCATCAAGTGGGAAGTGGGTCGGTGATAAGACACTGGCTTTGGAAGCAAAACTAGATGGCTGGAGCTTATTTGTGCAGGAGGTTTCTGGGATGGGGGTGGGGGGTGGGGGGGGGGGGGGCGATTTTCACACAGTGGAAATGTTTGTGACGATTAGGTTTTACAGTCCTGTACCACACATTCTCTCTCTCTCTCTCTCTCTCTCTCTCTCTCTCTCTCTCTCTCTCTCTCTCTCTCCGTTCCTTCCCCCTCTTCTCTCTCTCTCTCTCTCTCTCTCTCTCTCTCTCCTCGTTCCTTCCTCTTTCTCTTTTATCCTTCTCTCTCTCTTTATCTCTCTCTCTCTCATTCCCTCCCACACCTCTCTCTTCTCTCTCTCTCTCTCTCTCTCGTTCCCTCTCCCCCTCTCTCTCTCCTTTTTGTCCTTCTCTTCTCTCTCTCTCTCTCTCTCTCTCTCTCTCTCTCTCTCCGTTCCTTCCTCCTCTTTCTCTTTTGTACCTTCCTCTCTCCTCTCTCTCTCTCTCTCCCTCTCTCTCTCTCTCCTCTCTCTCTTCTCTCTCTCTCTCTCGTTCCCTCACCCTCTCTCTCTCTTTCGTCCTCTTCCTCATCTCTCGTTCCCTCCCCCACCCTCTCTCTCTCTTGTCCCTTTCTCTCTCTCCTCTCTCTCTCTCTTCTTCTCTCTCTCTCTCGTTCCCTCCTCACCCTCTCTCTCTTTCTTCCCTTCTATCTCTCGTTCCCTCCCCCACCCTCTCTCTCTCTCTTGTCCCTTCCTTCTCTCTTCTCTCTCTCTCTCTCTCTCTCTCTCTCGTTCCCTCACCCCTCTCTCTCTTTTGTCCCTTCTATCTCTCGTTCCCCCCCCCTCTCTCTCTCTCTTTGTCCCTTCTCTCTCTCTCTCTTCGTTCCTCTCTCTCTCCTCTCTCTCTCTCTCTTCGTTCCCTCCCCCTCTCTCTCTTTTGACCCTTCTCTCTCTCTTGTTTTCACCCCCCTCTCTCTCTTGTCCCTTCTCTCTCTCTCTCTCTCTCTCTCTCTCTCTCTCTCTCTCGTTCCCTCCCCCTCTCTCTCTTTTGACCCTTCTCTCTCTCTTGTTTTCACCCCCTCTCTCTCTTGTCCCTTCTCTCTCTCTCTCTCTCTCTCTCTCTCTCGTTCCCTCCCCCTTCTCTCTCTCCTCTCTCTTCCTCTCTCTCTCTCTCTCTCTCTCTCTCTCTCTCTTCTTCTCTCTCTCTCTGTCACTCCCCCCTTTCTCTCCTTTGTCCCCTTTCTCTCGCTCTGTCTCTGTCTGTCTCTCTCTCTCGTCTGTCTCTGTCTCTCTCTCTTCTCTCTCTCTCTCTCTCTCTCTCTCTCTCGTCCACTTCCCCCTTTCTCTCCTTTGTCCCTTCTCTCTCTCACTCTCTCTCTCGCTCTCTCTCTCTCTCTCTCTCCCTCTCTCTGTCTCTCTGTCTCTGTCTCTCTCTCTCTCTCTCTCTCTCCTTTCTCTCTCTCGTTCCCTCCCCCCTCTCTCTCTTTTGTCCCTTCTCTCTCTGTCTCTCTGTGTGTCTCTGTCTCTGTCTCTGTCTCTGTCTCTGTCTCTCTCTCTCTCTCTCTCTCTCTCTCTCTCTCTCTTTCTCTCATGTCAGCTAATAAATTCCCTATCCACACTCCTTTCACCCCTCCCTTCCTTCTCGTTCACCCACCTCTCTTTTCATTGAACATTACTACCCCTCTTCCTCTTCGTTTCTTTCTTCTCTCTATCTCCTCCATCTCTTCCTCCCTCCACCCCCACCACCCCCTCCCGCTCCCTCCCTGCCCCATACTCCCCCCCCCTTTTTTAACGCAGTCCCTCAAACTTACAAATCATTCAGACGATCTTTTAAACAAATGACGTACTTGAGTTTA
>JAMYXO010001663.1:2500-15000 GCA_033310375.1 Conus canariensis | reverse complement strand
AGATGCTATTAACTCTGCTGTTGATTTACCTTCCAGCATACAAAGGTACCAAAACGTTCTTTCACATGCTAGGTCAAAGGTTGACTTTGTTGTGGGTCATGGATTATACATGCTGCCTTCTGACCTTCGACTGCAGATTGGCATGATACAGAATTATAATAATGAAATTCTCATAGCCGGAGACGACCAAAACTTAGGACACAATCAAGGCTTAAACACAAGGCCCGCACCAGCCATTTTAAAAAAAGTATCTAGCCCTGAAAGCGACCCCCCACCAGTTATAAGCAGCCCACAGCCAGAAAGCGGTCCAACACCACCTGTTGATGTACCTCACCCCGACAGACACACTAGCGAAAAGACAGCCCTTGTTGTGTTTTTAACTTTTACTGGATTAGCCATACTTTATTTCACTAAAAATTAAACCGGCAGCCAGCACTCCTAACGTCCACAGATGGTCGGCCATATAACCAGCCACTTTGCCTATGGTAGACAAAACCCAACTAACAACACTGCCTATTATGCCCGGCAGAGCATCAAGCGCGTTGATAGCTAACTTCTTTAATACGTTTGCCAGATGGTGCAGTTGTTTTCTAATCCAACTTTTACCGGGCTGAGGCGTTGGAGGCGCTACTGGCCCTGTTGGCGCACTGCCGGTTAATGCATAAACCAGTGTAGAGATAGCAAACCCAACGGCTGTTAATATACTAACTATTGTAATCCCCTGCTCTCTGAACAGAATCCGTATTCTTTCTGCTAGCGTAGTATTTTCATGAAGCATTTTGTTTATAGTTTCTTTGATTCTGTTTGTTTGTAATACTATTTGTTCCCTGTTAGTAGACAGCGTTTCTAACCTGTTTGCCCTTTCTATCATTAAATCCTGTATTTTCGCCTGTATTTTAGCCTTTTCTTCTAACCCTAAATTGTTATCATCTGCATCAGCCAGTTTATTTTTTTTCTTCTTCTATCTCTCTATCTAGCACACCAAGTTTTGCCAAGTTGTTTTTTAGCTCGCCATTTATTCTCTGTAGAGTAGCATCAAGAGCCCTGATTTCACGCAGAGCAGCTTTAAGAACCCCGAGTTCACGCTCAGACAATGGAGGATCATCAATTGTTTCTAAAGCTGCTTCTTCATCAGGACTCAGCTCACCTTCTCTTTGACTAGGCAATGGAGAATCGGCAATTGTTTTTAACTGTGTTTCTTCATTAAAACTCATCTCAACTTCTGCTATTACTTCATCTGCTCTTTGACTTAATTCTTGAAGAGGTATGTTTTGCATTTCAGACTGCGCTGGCAACCTTTGCTTTAAGTTCTGTAAAGCACTAACAGCCTTAGACCTTAGAGCAGACTGCCTTGGATCTACAATATTTAATCGCCTTCTGACCCGAATAGGAATCTCCCCAAATGAGCCCGGAATTAAAAACTCGGAGGGGTCCCGGCTATCAGTAACTTGTTTACGCATTTGTTTATTGCCCTTCTTATATTTTATAAACAAATGACCTTCCTCGTCTCCGCCCACTTTTCCCATCTCAAAATCGTTAGGATCGAGCACGTCTGGCAGCCCTCGTCCTATACTTCTATAGAATGATTCAATTCGTTGTCGCAATAGTTCTTGACGCTGCCTAGGGAGTAAAGAACCCGCTTCTGCTCCTTCAAGTTCATCTTGTTTTGAACGGCCCGGTTCTATTTCATCTTCATCTTCTACAATAGGACTAATCACGTCAAAATCTTCATCAGCCATATTTATATATTTATTATTTTTTGTTTTATAAAAAAATGAACATATACGGCTGCGACCTTGATCCATACAGAAAAGCAAAGGATCCCCATGGCATAAAAGGCATAAGACAGACTGTGCGTGTTGTAAATAATCCATCAACAATTGAGCCCAATGAAATGTTAACAGTAAGATTTAGTGACCTCGGGCCTGACGATGTTATAATGCCAGGCACTGCCAAGCTATTATTCAAAATAGATATTGAGTCGGCGGATCCTAATGCTACTGTCGTTGCTAACCTGGGCAGGGCCATCATTAAAAATATGGTAATTAAACTGGAAGGTAGAGAAGTCTTCTCACTGAGTAGCGCAGACATTTTTAATCTCTATTCTGATCTGTGGCTGCCTAGAACAGAAAGAAAAGACAAAATCTTTCAGGGGATCCAGAGCCCAAACGGTCTTAAGCACAGGCTTAATGCTGCAGATGCAAAGCAAGACGAGGGAGACCAGGCAATAGCGCGAGCATTTAAGAACAGATTTTGCATCCCTCTAGATTTTGAACTGTTAAAAACCCATCAGCCATATTACCAAGGCGCACTAAGAGACAAACTTACTTACGAACTGACATTCAATGACAGCGGGTCTGTTATTTTATCAGATGATCCTCAAGCCAAGTACACTGTTAGTAACATCTCTCTTAATTTTGACGTTGTTACTAACCCCGAACTGGCTAGAACAATCTTAAACCAGTATAAAAGTAGGACGGTTGTTTACTTTGAAATAGTTTTACACCACAGTCTAGCGATTAAAAACAAGCAAGACGCTGTCTGGGAAATAGCTATAAGCAATTATTTAAGGTCCCTAAAGGGGGTTCTCTTGCTATTTACTAAACCCTCAGCTCCTTTTAAGAGGGAATCTGAGGTGTTTTACAACCCAAAAATTGAGCAGTTCTCTTGCACAGTAGATGGCAAGCTGGACTTTTACCCGAACAACACTTTGATGAAATAAGAAAATTGTTTGCTGGAGGCAGACAGACAAGCCCCACAGCCGATCATGTGTGTAAAAAACTTCACCTTCACGATGTAAGACTCGAAGATTATCTAACAGACAAATATGGACTATGGCTGGATTTTAGATCCACGTATGACAACAGACTGCACGGGAGTGAAAGAAGGGTAGGGTCAGATGGCATACTCATACAGATTAATAAGGAAAAGGAGGAGAATGGTCAGATACAAATGCACGTTTTTGTGGTTTATGACGCCCAGCTGAACATTGAAGAAAATAGACTGAAAGAAATAGCCTATTAAAACAGATGGATAGTTTGAACTTTTTGCCTAAAGACCCGCACTGTTCGCTTATTTGTGGGATTACTGGGTGTGGGAAAACTGTCTTCGTGCTTGATTTGTTACAAACAGTCTACAGGTTTCATTACGAGTACATTGTTATATTCTGCACAACCATTAAGCACAACAAGTCTTACAAAGAAAGGCAGTTTGTTTGGACAGACGAGAATATATTTTTAGTTGACCCTACTGACAAGCTAAGCGACTGTTTAGAACATTACTATAGGCTATTTGAGGGAACTGAAACGCTGTTTATTATTGATGACTGTTCAGCCGAACAAGACATTGTTAAAAAAAGAAGGACTCTGTCTAAGCTAGCCTTTAGCGGAAGACACGCATTAGTTTCTGTTTGGCTCTTAACTCAAAAATACAATGCTGTCTTAAAAGACTTTAGATCGCATTTAAAATCAGTCATCTTATTCTATACTAAGGACAAGGACAGTTTTGAAGAATGTTTAAGTGAAAATTATATAATCAGGGACAAGGATGAACTAAAAAAAATAAAAGAGCAGTTAGAAAAATCTAAGCACGCTAAACTATGCTTACGGACTGACCCGCCAGTTCAATACGTTTGCTTATAACACATTGTTTATTACAGATTGTTTATTACAGATTATTTATAATAAATTGTTTATAATAAAAAGAATGTCTCGAGGGCCAGAATCAAATGCGGAGTTAGCTCCTAAATGCGTTTCAGTAGAGCTAAAAGATCTAGCAGACACAACTGACTTTGATCTAATAGGAGTGGCAGGAAATGTTTATGGATTTGAGTACACCGACGATGGCGTTTACAAACGAATATAAATTGAAGATAAAAAACGGCAGCAATATCCTACCCTGGAAGAGATAAGAAATCTAAGGGCAAATGATTTTGGCAAACACGAATACAAACTTCATAAACGAGAGAATACCTGGGCGTTGCTTCCTGACATTAACTGGGATTTAAAGTTTGAACTACGAAGCCCCTATGTATACTTTGATAAGAAAAACGATTTTAGAAAAGCTTTGAATGAAGGACACCTTCTTATTAGCCTAGTCCCAGGAACACAACAGAAAAAGAAGATTGAAATAACTAAGCAGGGCCCTGAATATATGCTGCGGAGAAAGCTGCCCTTAGCTGAAGTGGGGGATGACACCGTTGGCTTAGAATTTAACCCAAAACTAGAACCACTGCCTAGAAAAATGACGATGCTTTTTCGCTTATTTATTACTCCGAGGGAGTCTGATCCTAGTTTGCCAGAAGATGTGTTAATCAGAGGTGTAAAAATAAAGTCTGAAAACTTGAATGGGCCTCTCAGGCTTGTTATTGCTATTACTAAAAATGGGGATCAAATAAACACTTTTGTATCTTCCGACAAATTTACTGTGATGGTTGACAAAGACAAAGACAAACTAACAGCACTTGATTTTATTTTCATTAAGTATGTTGATTTTATTGGGTTTTACTCTGTTGATGAAGTGCTGCCAGAAGAGTTAATAAGAAGATATGTACAAGATTAATCTTAATTAAAAAATTAATCTTAATTAAAAAAATGGATGATCAGGCTCAAAAGTTTAGGTTAGAGCAAATAACTGAACTTCAAGAAGAAATAGAAAGTGACTTGGATAAGTATAGGGTTACTAGAAAGAAATATGCTAAAGTTTTAAATACTCTTTCTTATGTGATTACTGGCTCATCAGCTGTAGCGAGCGTAAGTGCTGGGTCTAGCGTTGCTCTTTTAGCTACTGGGGCTGGAGCGCCAGCCTCTTTAGCATTAGGGAGCCTTGGTTTGGGTTTAGGTGCTATGTCTATGATTGTGAGTGCTGTTTTAAAAAAACTTAACGCCTAAACTACAAAAGCACACTGCCATTGTAGCCCTAGCATCAGCAAAACTTTGTTCATTAAGACTGAGAATAAGCAAAGCATTGCAGGATGAAAATATTACAGCTGAAGAATTTGAGCGCCTTATAGCTGATGGTGAGGATTACAGACGACAAAAAACTGAACTTCAAAAGGAGTGGAGAAAGACTTTTACTTCGCAACAGGTAGACACTGAGACAATCAAACAGAACATTGAAAAACAAGCAAACAATCAGTTAAACCCAAAATAGACTAAAAAATAAGATGTGAACTAAAATAAATAAATCATAAATTTAACAAAAAAAATAAATACTTTTTTTTTAACTAACTAACAGGCACTGTGTTTGGTGGGACAACTTGCAACTCTTCGCGAACAAACGATCTTTTAGGGGCAGGCTTTTTGGAAGAAAGGTCTCTCTTAAATAATACACAGTAGGGGTTGTTTTCATAATTCTTTCAACTTCATATACGTCTACGCTCCATATAGGGTCTGTGGCTCTAATTCTAACATCACCCTCTGCCTCTCCAGGAGCATACAAGTATCTTACTTTTAGTCCGAATGGCAAGAGTTTTTGATTACCTTGGATGTCTTCAGTAATGCTTTTTTTTTTAATTTGATCGCGTTTACTGGCTTAAGGCCTGTTGCTTTAAATTCTTCATTGTTCATGGCGCGTAAGACTGCTGGCAATATCCTAACCCATTCTGTGTTGCGTGTTTTGTCCATAAGGTCTCTGTGATATTGATAGGTAAACAGACGCTCAGCCAGATTCTTATTAAAGTTTTCTACTAGAGCCTGGGAGCGATGGTTGCCTGGAATCCCTCTCTTAACTGTAACCCTGTGTCTTAAAAACAGTTGGTTTACAGCTCCTTTAAACTCTTTTCCATCATCAACCTGGATCATGCTAGGATACTTTAATGGACCTCGCATGTATATTTGTTGTAAAGCCACAGCCACAGCAGTTGAGCTTTTATCCGTTAAAGGCTCAGCATCTTCATATCTTGAAGCCATGTCAACAACCGTAAGAGCATACTTAAACTTTTTTCTTTAACTTTGTCATGTGGAAGGTACAACAAGTCCATCTGGTGGGTGTCATTAGGAACTGAGTTAACAAATCGAGGCCTTATTATTCTTTTTGGGGCAGGCAGATATATTTGCCAGATCGCTTGTTTTGAAAGCCAGTCTTTCGCTTCTGATTCAGACACCCTAGCAGCTTTACTCAGTTTATCAATAGCGGCCTTTCCTTTCCAATACCCTCTAGGAGAATAATATATTTTGTACTTCGTATCGTCCATGAGAAGGGACTGTTTTTTTTATTACATTTTAACTATGTTTTTAGATTGAATATGCAAGAAGAAAGATTGCTCCCATAGCACCTATAATAAAGCCTATTTCTACCATTTTCTGATCCTCAGATGGTTCATAAAAGTCAGACAGTTCTGGCGGTGACGATGTTAGAAACTTCTTTCCTGTCACTAAGTAATATTCATTCATTGCTTCATCAACGTCTGTAAATGTATGCTCTGCATGTCCCTGTTCTCTTAACTTTTTATTAATAAAGTCTAAGTGAGCAATCCTCCTTTTCTCGTAAGCGTCTCTTGCCTTAGCTAAATCTTCCATTGCCTTGTTATGGCGTTCTCTCTTTCATCAGACCGCAATTTACTAAACATATAATTGCTGCCAGAGAAAGCCAATGCATTAACAATAGCTCCTCCCACCATCAGAACTAATCCAGACATCTTTTTATAAATGAATGAATCTTTTTTATAAATCAATATTTTTTAGAATGAATCTTTTATAAATCAATCTTTCTATGCATTGATGTTTTCTGGGATAATTCCCTGTGTAACAAGAAAGTCTTTTGAGGCAATCCCTGCCGTTATTACAGCTATAACCTTAACAACATCCTTCCTAGATCAGCCGGCCTCATCTTAAACATGTTTTTTGCTAACATGCTATATCCTATACTAAGACCGCTGATTACAGCAGAGTGGTAAATAGTATTGATGATCTTTGCAGTGCTCATGTTTTTTATTAACTAAAAAAATAATTAAAATAATCATAATATGAAAGGCTGTCTATGTGCTTTTTAATCAGATAATCTTTTGTTGCTAGAGCTAAAAATAAGGTTGTAACTAGTTTTGGTGAATCTTCTATCTTTCCCATGTTGGGCGGTTTTATTCTTAACAAACACTTTGCAAGGGTTGAGTAAACTATAATGCAAACAATGGGCACTGCATAATTAACCAGCGTTAAACTCATGGTTTTATTTTTTTTTATTGCTTTTAAAAAGAGTTTAAAAATGGATTGCGACGAGCTATTAAAGTGTGAGGAGGCAGCAGACCCAAACCTCTGTCATAAAGAAAGATTATACTCTCTGGCTGCATGTGGGAAAACCAGGCAGTATTTAGGCGTTGAACTAAGTATCGAACAGATTCAGCAATTGTCTACATCAGACGTTGAGAAGTATTACGCTAGGTACGAAGCACAGCTAGGATCAAAAATGGTTAGATCGGTGGGACAGACAATGATTAGTTTATATGCTAAGTTAGTAGGCAAGATAGCGCCGATTGATTCAGAAGAAGATTTAAAATATGACTTAACACAAGATCCGGTTTTAACCAAGTCCCTAGAATCTCTTGCATGTGACATGTATTATAGATTTGGGACGTTGCTATGTCCATTCATCATGGGATTAATTATTTTCAATCATATTAATTTTAATCATATTAATTTTAATCACACTAAAAAAAATGAGCGAGCAGGAGAAGATTGCGACTCCACAGGAGCAGAATGCCCCACAAGTGAGTGTCCCACAAG
This sequence comes from Conus canariensis, assembly GCA_033310375.1. Lineage (NCBI taxonomy): Eukaryota > Metazoa > Mollusca > Gastropoda > Neogastropoda > Conidae > Conus > Conus canariensis. The sequence continues at coordinate 7,282 of JAMYXO010001663.1, read as the reverse complement.
TGAGTGTCCCACAACTGAGTGTCCCACAAGTGAGTAGTGTTACTAAAGCTAAAAGTCCTGGGCGTGTTGAGGCCGGCCGTAAACTAGCTGAATGGAACAGACTGCAAAAAGCAAACCAAGCAGCAAAACAAAAATTATTAGATAGTAATACAACATCAGCACCAGCACCGCCACCGTCACCAACAACAACACAATCAAACTATAAAATGTATTATTATGTATTGGGGGGTATTGTTGTTGGTGGAGGGCTTTTGGCATACAAGTGTCTAACCCCATACTTAGCAACAAAGTCACAAATCCCCACAAAAACAGTAAAAGAAGAAGAACCAGCTTCTGCAAAAAAAGCACAACCTCCTTCTGTAAACCCATTATTTTTACTAAATTAGTTTTTTAATGTGTTGTTAAGTACAGGTTAGGTCAGTTATAACAAGTTAAGTGTAAGTAAAGTGTAAGTAAAGTGCAAGTCATGTTAAGTACTAGTTAAGTACTAGTTAAGATCTTAAGTAAAGTACTAGCTAAGTACTAGTTAAGATCTTAACTTAAGTCAGCCAAGTTAATCTTTTAAGTCAGTTCTCCAGTGACCTATAGCGTATGAAAACTCGGGATTAACGTAAGTTCGCTTGTTATTGTTAGAGACTAGTGATTTCTTATTAACAGCAGTTGTGTTTACTTGATGAAGAGTAGAGCGCAGATTAACATTTGTGTGATGAAATACTTTGTTTTCAAAGAGAGCCTGCTTGTAGTTGTCGTGACATATTTTTTTTTACAACTTCTTTACTTATGCCCTTAGCCTTCTTCATTACAGAAGTCTGGCTAGCAACGCTATACATTTTTGACCGCAGACCAACATATTCTTGTATAACTGTCCCATTAAGTTCATCCTTCATCTTTCCAATTACTTTCTTGTTTACAGTTGAATGTAAAGGACTGTCCTTTGGGTAGTCACATGTGTCATACCACCCATCGGCTCCTTTAGCTACTTCTGCTTCTAAATCCTTGTAAAAATCTTCTGTTGGGACAACCAGAATAAAAGAGTCAGTGTCTGTGTAAAGAACTCTGGACTCTGGATACAGCGGTTTAAAGTAGTCATACAAAAATTCTAGCATTAACAACTTTGACAGCTCTAACACAGTAAACCCAATAAACACCGGCTTGTCCAACTTCACATTCTGTTTCTTCATCATAACGCCAACCAGGCTGTCGCTAAATCTTCTGAAGTCTTGGTAGTTAGGTTTAGAGACCAGCTTAATTGCTCTTTGTTCTTTTGTAACTAGTCTTACATCTTTACGCTTGTGTGGGTTCTCCATGGTTTTGCCAAAACAACTGTTGTTCATTAGTTTAAAAAAGTCTTTTTCTGAAGCGTCAGTGGCCGCAGTCCTAAGATCAGTATTCTTCATGATGTATGGTCTCATAAAGGGCTTTTGGTCAAATTCTATAATTCTATGAATGGCGGTAAGTTTTAGTCCGTGTCTTAGGTAAAACTGTAGCAGTCTGTAATGACATACGTACTTAGTTTTGTGGCGAAGATTGGGCACAAGCTTAGGCAGTTCTGTGGGGGTCATCTTTAAGCTTTCTGCTGCTAGGGGGTAATCATTATGGAGGTCATGCAACTCTGTAGGTTATTCTAAGTCTACCTCTAAGATTAATCCTATTGGATAATCAGGCGTGAGGCGCGGTAGATAACTCAACATTTTATTAACGTCATGAGGTCCTACGAACATTTTAAAGTTTCTCAATGGCAGTGCCTGGCTCATGGCCCACCCATACAGATTGTTGGCGTCTAAGTACATTAGATAGTTAGATGGTTTAGTGGGATCATAGTCATCTAAATACTTGTTGTTGGCTTTGCAGTAAGGGTGCGAGGCCATGCTAATGCCTCCCCTCAGCCCATCTTCAATCATCTGGAGTGTAGCCAGATCAGATATTAAGTCAATCTCAATGTTTGTAGACTTTAAGAATGCATCCCAAGAAAGCCCAGGGGCAGAAATGTAATGTGATGAATCTAGACTGTAATGTTTCATGCATGTAGATCTGTAAATCTGAAAGACGTCTGCCAATAAACACACGTCAGCCATTAGATATTGATCATGATAATCGCCCATTGTTTGACAGTGTAATTCTGTCCAGGCTTTCTGTGCGTGTTCATATTCAGAGTCGGCTATGTCCTTTCCTCTAAGACTAGAAAAGAAAGCGCCTTTAGGAGGAAGTGAGTCTTCATCAAACCTTTCCCACGAGTTCATGTATCCATAAGGATAGACACCTTTACGTACTAAAGATGGGTCAAAATATTGTTTAGTTATTGGGAAGTCTTGTAGAGATCCTGATAATTTATCCAAACTTGCCATCAGATGTTGGGCAGAGTCATAAAAGGATAAACAGTCAATAGTAAAGGTCATGTACTTTTCTGAAGACTGTGCAATGCAGCTGATCCTCTTATATTCAGAAGTTATTGCTTGCATGATGAAATGAGAATCACAGCCTCGTAAGTTATGAAAGAAAATTGGCAGTTTCCACGTCTTGGGATCAACCTTAAGTTGAAGATTGCAGCTGTTGTGCGCGGCCCCTCTGAACTTTCCAGTAATGTGATCGTGGTCTCTCACTGTTGGGTTTGCTTCCGCTGCTGTCGCGTCTTTACTATTAGGTGTTAGCTCTGAGCCGCATATCCAGCAGTGTGTAGATGATTCATAGCGCCTTTGGTCTTCGGGAGTCATCCTAATGTCTGAGAGATTCAGTTGATTGGAGAATTGATTGCGAAGTTGTTTCATCTGCTCCAAAAATCTACAGGCTGCATTGGGGCCTCTGTAAATCTCTGGCGTTGTGTGTTGACCATCTGACCTAACAATAACAAAAGCATAAGAACAGATCTGATGGTGGGATAATAAGGTTGTTTTTTGTTTTTCTAGTTGTTGTGGGCTGTAGTACTGTGGCAAGATTGATTCAAAGTCAGCATAAACTACGTATGGGCTCATCTGCATCTTGCGTACATTCTTAAAACTAACTTTAGACCCGGGTGGGGGCATAAGAAGTTTAGTTTCACAGTCTACAAAACTTTTACAATGTTTCTTATGGCTGGCAGCTGCTTCTATAGTTGGGATTCTGACCAAACACCTTCTACAAAGCTCTTGTTTAGATTTATGCTTTGATGTATATTCTAACAGTCTGCTAATTGATCTAATTAATATATAGTGACTCTTTAGACCGTCTGCAAACAGTATCAAGTCCACATGTTTGTTAAGTGGATCGCCTGAAGTAGGAGCTTTGGGAGAAATCCTTAGAGGGACTAGATTGTCTACTACAGACCATGTGTATACGTTTACGGTTATTGGCTTGTTTTGCTCTTCAAACTGAGACATACTTTCTATGCTTACTGGAAAGTTTATGTTATTAAAGTTCAGCTCATGTTTGTATGCTTCATAATTGGAGACACTGTCTGCATGTTTATTAGTTGGATGTAAATGCGCCAAAACACACCACATGAAACACATATTGTCAGAATTTTGTATGTTTAAGACTGCTCGTTTTAACACTAACTCTCTTGGAAGAGGAAGGTAAGAATTGCCAACTATAGGATAGAACTTTGTTTGTCTTAATCTGATTTCAAGGACTGTTCCTTCAGACCAGCCGGAGCCGCGCAATTTCGCTTCTTCACTTGCATGGTTAAGCTGTGTAAGCATGTAATCAGCCCATTCAGAATTAAAGTCGTAATAGCTGATTACTTCTTTCTGTTTAGTTGAAACCCAGACTTGCATGTATTTATCATCGGGGGTTATATAATCAATCAGAATGGCCAACAACACTTTTACTGGTGGCCCAATTTGAAGAGACTCTGGGATTTTAGAAATGGCATGTGTTACGCTTTCCTGAACGCTTGAGGGGTTAATGATGTCCATGTCTACTTCACTAAACGTATTGCTTAATTGTTCATTGCTGTCAAATATCTCCTCCCACGTATATAGTTTTCCAACCTCGGATTTACTTGTGGGGTTCATTTTTTAACCCACAATATTTACGTAAATTAAAAAAAATTAATGTAAGTAAAAGTAAGTAAACGCGCTTTTATTCTTCACCCAAGCGTTGCAATACTTCAAGACACCCTAATCTTACAAGAACGCCTGCCAATACTTTAGCTTTTTCTGAATTACTACAGTCAATGTTTAACTCTTTGATTGCTTCGTCAAATAGTTCACTATGATTTTTTATCAAATTGTTTACATCATTCTCAAACCCAGATTCACCAAAATCAATGTTTAACACTTTCATTGTTTCGTCAAATAGTTCATTACAATTTTCTATTAAAATCATTAGATCAAATTCGCTGTGTTTGGTCGTCATTTTTAAACCTAAAAATTAAATAAATAAAAAAATAATTGTAAATTCAGCTGTTATTTATTACTCATAGTCTTTTTCTAATCTTAAAAACTGTCCAGGTTTAAAGGTAACAGTTACTCCTTCAGGGTCAGTAGAAGCAGTCAGATCAAGATCTTCAGGAGCTATTTGATCAATGAAAATGGCAAACAACTTTATAACTAGATGAGGCCAAGAATGCGGTAGTTTACTGATGGCGTTCCTTACACTTTCCCGCATATCGGCGCGCTCAAAAAGATCCGTAATTAATTCTTCAAACTCTTCTCTATCAACCCCCCAGCTCCTTTCCTCCAACTCCCACATTCTAAATATATCAATAAGCTCTGCAACTTCGGGCTTCATTTTTTAAACCAGATTAAAAACAACAATTAAAAAATTAATTAAGTAAGCTGCTGCATAAATCCGGGTAAAAGATTG
>JAMYXO010000165.1:60000-69436 GCA_033310375.1 Conus canariensis | reverse complement strand
CGAGCACCGCGCAAGCCATGGCTGCTTGCGCTACGAACTGCACTGTGGCAATGACGTAGGTGTCATCCATTACACCTAGCTGACTTTTTTCTTCTTTTTTTTTCGTGGGGGGGTTGGGGGGGGGGGGGGAAATGAGGTGAGAGGCATGGGGGAAGGGGAAAGAAGATGGAGGATGATGGGGGCCCCCCCGCCCGGGGTGAGATGGCGGAGGTTCACGGGTGGAGGGATAGGAGGGGGATTGGAGTCGGATCAGGGGTTGTAAAGGTTTATAAATAACTTTCTGCAGCATCTACAATCAGGAGAAAAAAATGTTTGCGTTGTGGAAGTAGCCAAAGGGAGTGCCTCTGATGTGTGCATGCGTGTGTGTGTGGTGTGTGTGTGTGTGTGTGTGTCCGGTGTCGTGTGTGTGTGTGTGTGTGATGTGTGGTGGTGTGTGCGTTTAGCGCATGTATGTACATTCGTGCGCGTGCTCGTTTGTGCGTTAGCTCGTATGGTGTCTGTATGTGTGTGTGCTCGCGCACGTGTACGAGTCTGCGTCTGTGTGTGTGTGTGTGTTGTCGTGTGTGTGTGTGTGTGTGTGCTAGTGCTGTGTTGTGTGTGTCTGTGCGTGTGCGTACGAGAGCAGCCCCTGTGTGCGTGAGGTTAGTGTTTGAGTATATGTGTATGTATTTCTGTGTGTATGTGCGTGAGTTCTGTGTGTGCTAGTGTTTGTGTGTGACCGTGCGTTAAGTACGTGGGCGCACGGGCGCGTATGTCTGATGTGAGTGTTCTGAAAAATTGGTATATATATGTGCAATCTTTACAGGGAAGCTTGTCGGTGGAAATAACAGGGGGAAAAAACGAGATAATAAAACAGCAATTTACAGCACCTCTGTGCATTAGATGATTAATTTTATATTCCTCGTTTACTTCCCGTGTTTTAGAATCTTCCCCCACCCCTGCCTACTAGTTAAATCTCTCTCTCTCTCTCTCTCTCTCTCTCTCTCTCTCTCTCTCTCTCTCTCTCTCTCTCTCTCTCTCTCTCTATCTCTCTCTCTCTGTTGAAATGCGAGCGTAGCCTCTACGAAAGTCCAGATGTGGTTGTATAAAAAAACATAACGTGAATATGTTTCATACTGATCAATATACCTCTGCATTAACATCTCTCTCTCTCTCTCTCTCTCTATCTCTCTTCTTCTCTCTCTCTCTTCTCTCTCTCTCTCTCTCTCTCTCTCTCTCATTCCTTGTACGTGTTATATATACTACGTCACAAAAGAACTGATTTGCAGCGGGTATAAATGTTTCGCACAAAAATTCTGTGTGAATTGCTTATCTTGCTGCATCATTCTGCCTTAATATCTTCATATTCCCTGCCCACAACGCCATGCCCGTCCCTTTTATCTTATCTCTGATTCACCATGATGAGTTGTATCTCCCCCCCCCCCCGCTCCTCCCTTCCACAAAATACACTTAAACCACCCCCTACACACACATACACATTTCGCACGCATGCACGCCACACGTCCGCACCACACGGCATGCACGCACACACATAGATACACATATCACACACACACACACACACACACACACGCACACGCACACACACACATACACACACACACGTACCTTTCTCGATCCTTTTCTTGCCACAGAAGTCGCAGTTTATGGGCACTGATTTCCAAAACAGCACAACTGAATACGGTTATGTGTAGTTAGAATCAAAAACAACTCTTTCCACTACTGTAAAATAATTTCTCTCTACTCTCTCTCTCTTCATCTTCTCTCTCTCTCTCTCTCTCTCTCTCTCTCATCAATCGCATATTGTGTATTTCAGTGGTTCAATAGAAAATGTTGGACTGAGCTGTTTATATCATAGTCTCGTGAACAAGTTTATTTTTCTTCATTCCTGAAGATAAGCGTTGTGGCGATATTTTGACTTAAAATTAAAAGACAAAACAAATGACCCCATGTGGGGGGGAAACCAACTTTTCTCTAATCTACGCATTTTGTACGTTTTTATTAGCGCTCGTTGACTTCTCTCTTCCCTTTTCTCCTCTACTCTCCTTCTCTCTATCTCTCTCTCTCTCTCTGCTCTCTCTCTCTCTCTTCTCTCTCTCTTCTTCCATGAATTGTTCTAACACACACACTCCACCACACACACACACACACACACACACACACACACACACACACACACACACAATTTATGCTCGAACGCACTCACGCACAGGGATTTGATCGATAAGCGATAACCTACGCAAGACCAATTTACCACGTTTGTTTCACTCTGCCCGATAACAGTGTTTGCGGTTGCAATGGATTAGACTTTGTTCTTGTGTGCTTGGACAAAACATTAAGAGAGGAGGCGAGGACAGGGAGAATGAAGAGTGAGATCGGGAGAGAAGAGGAGAGAAAGAGAGAGAGGAGACAGGACAGTCAGACTGAAAGGGACAGACTGACAGACCTGTAAGGACAGACAGAAGATACTAGCGCACGCGCGCCTCCACCAATATACATAATCAAAACTATCTATCAAATACTCTCTATCTATCAATCAATGCGAGCGGCAAGGGTAGGTGTTGTTGTTGTTGTTGTTTTCGTTGTTGTAGTGGTGGTGGTTTGTGGTGTGATGATGGATGATGAGATGATGATAACTGATCTCAACTTCATTCATCATTCATCTATCATCATATTCATCATCATTCATATTCATCTACCTTCAGATTATTTGGATGCCGTTGTTACCCAACAAATCTATAACGATCTATGTTATATGTGTATACTTGTAAGTATATACAATAAGGAAGCAGGACGGTACGAAACGGTAGGAGGTAGGACGTTCGTGGAGGGGAATGTGGGAGATGGTATAGAGGCGGGGGACCTGGTAAGGGGGGGTGACGGTGGAGAACGAGAAATATTTCCAGCGAACTACAATTTTTCCAATGACGAGAGGTATGTTACAAATTACCTGACAATATTCTTAAAGTTACAAAGTTCTATAGTTCCTTGAATGTTCCAGATTGCATCAAAGGCTCTTTTTCGGTTGTCAAACATGCAGGGTACCAATCGATCTTTTCTTGATCTATATACCTTGAGTGGTTGTGCATGTTTTTCTTTCTTCGAGACAACTTCAATTGTCTACTCGAATGACGTGAGACATGAGGCCTTGGGTATAAGATCGTATTCATGGAAACGATGGACACGACATAAAAAAAAAAAAGGTTTAGGAAAGCAGATCCCTTTTAATCTATCTGTAGATAACTTTGCATACAGAAGTAAGGTTCGGTTTTCAACGGCGAATCTCTTGAAGAAGCTGTCTCCTGTCAGTTCTGATTGGAAAGAACTGCAAAGACATCTTGACGATCTCTCATACTTTGACGGCCCGGGGGCAGGGGGGGGGGGGGGGGTTAGGGTGTTGATCGGTGGTGGTGCTGTGCTTGCTGCTGAGTCGTTGTGCTGTGGTGGAGATGGTGGTGCCGGTGGTGGCAACTGTCGAGTGTGTGTGTGTGGTGTGTCCCACCCCCGGTCGTGTCGTGTGTGACCCGTGTGTGTGTGTGTGCTGTGTGTGTGTGTGTACGCCATTCGTTTTTCCATGGGATTTTCCCTGGAGTTGAACTCTTGTTCGTGTACTCATTACATACTCGATGTAATTTCAAGGTATACTGGAGATTTATGCATGTGAATGTGTGTCTGCCGTGTGTATGTGTGTCATTGCGTGTGTGTGCTCGTGAGTGTGTGCGTGCGTGCCGCTGTGATGGTGTGTGTGGAATACGTTGTGTTGGCCTACATGCTAACTGGTGTGTTCTGTAGGTGTATTGACGTAAGTGATGTTTTTGTATGTGTTTTGGCTTGACGTCGCGAGTGTGTATATATTATGAGTTGTGTGTGTGTGTGTGGTGTGTGTGTGTGTGTGTTGGGTGTGTGTGTTGTGTGCTTGCATGCGTGCGTGTGTAGCGTGTGTGTGTGTGTGTTTGGGTGTGTTGTGTGTGTCGCCTGTGTTTGTGTGTGTGTGTTGGCTCGCGCGAGTGTGTGTGTGTGTGTATGTGTGTGTGCGGGTGTGTGTGTGTGTCTGTGTGAGTGTCGTGTGTGTGTGTGTGTTGTGTGCTGAATGTGTGTGTGTTGTGTGTGTTCGTCTTTCCAGGGGATTTTTTCCCAGGATTTGAATCTTGTTCGTGTACTCATTACATACTCAGATGTAATTTGAAGTATATTGAATCTATGCATGTGGACTGCGTGTTGTGTGTGTTGTATACATGGTGTGTTTGGTGTCGCGTGGCGGTGTGTGCGCCCCCGTGCTGCGGGATACGTGTGTATCTACATGCAACCCTAGTGTGTTGTAGGTGTAGGAGTAAGTTGATGTGTTTGTGTGTGTTTGCATGCATGCGTGTGTGTTTGTTTTATGTGTGTGCTGTGATTGCGTGTGTGCGTACGTGCGTGGGTGTGGCTGGGTGTGGGTGTGTGCGTGCTGTGGCGCGCGCGAGCCGCCGCGCGCGGTGGTGGGTGTGGTGTGTTTGGGTGGAGGGCCCGAGAGCGTGTATGTGTGACGTTCTTATGGATGTGAGTGTGGTGTATGTGCGTGTGCGTGCGTGCGTGTTTGTGATGTGTTGTGTAAGTGTGTGTGCCTGCTGTGTGTGTGTGTGTGTGGTTGTCGTCGTGTGAGGGTGTGAAAACCCGTGCGTGGAATGTGTCTGAGTCCTGTTGTGGAGTGAGTGGGTGTGTGTCGTGATGTATACGTTTGTGTGTAGTGTTTGCAAGCGCCGCGCCCGGTGTCCATGTGTATGTAAGTTTGCGTCGTTATGTGTATGTGTGACGTGTGTGCGCCGCGCAGCCACTCACAACACACGTGTATGAATAATTACAATCCCTTAAACAGTGGATATAAAGCAAAGCACCTGGAAACGGTGATCATAGTGATAGATCAGACATCGGTCCATCCCACAGGCTGAAGAGATTTATCATGAGGTGTGCCCCATGTGGCGGCACCGCCGTCCTGCAGACCCCAGCCAATCATCCTCCCGTCCTGTCCTATACACCTTGGACTACCTGTAACCAGGACTCCTGGCCAAGTGCACAGTTGGACCTGGGGACAAAAGCAGTTAGGGATCAGCAACGTGTGTGGAATCTGTGAGCTCGAGGCGGATGGGCAGACTTCGCCCTCATACACTGAACTACCGACCATGGCCGGGAACCTCGGAGAACACCAAAGAATGAGACGTTCACCACATTCAGTTTCAGCTCGTGCGTCCGCGGCAGTAGTTTGGTTTGTAGTGATCGGCCCGTACCAGTAGATCGTAATCTTGATGGCCTGTGGTCTTGCTAGGAAAATTTGTTGTTCTGTATGATTGCCCGTACTGTGGATCCCCTCAGTTCACCCAACCACCTAACGGCCTTTGATCTTGTTGAAGGAAAATATGTTGTTCTGTATGATTGCCGACAGTAGATCCCCAATCTCCCAACCACCTAAAGCCAGGGATCTTGCTGAGGAAAATGTGTTGTTTTCTGTATGATTGCCGCACAGTAAGATCACCAGTCCAACAAACCATCTAAGGGCCAGTGATCTTGCTGGGAAAATCTGTAGTCCCGTGTGATTGCCGATAAAGTAGGTTGCCACCTTTAAATTTCAACCAGTTTGTACAGCAGCAGCTCGGATTTTGCAGGGATCACTGGCAACATAGGTTGCTCCCTTTTTAAATAACAAAAAAACAAAAAAAAAAAAACTTTCAACAAGTTCGCCACGCAGTAGTCAGGTGAGAGGAACACCCTTCCCTCCCCACCCCTCCCCACCACATTACATCTCCAACCTTCACTCCCCGAGCAGTCCTCGGCCACCGAGCATTCGATCAGTGTTGGGCAATGCACATGATCGGCCGTACCGTGGGATGTTCACCTTTAGCTGCCAGTTGTTGGGACGGGCGAGCCTGCCAGGAAGTGTATAGTGATGAAGACTGATGTGGAGCAATGTTGGATGAGCCGTGGGAGTGCTCCACTGCCAGAGCTGAAATGAGGGAAGCACGGGTGGTGGTGATTGGGTGGGGGGGGGTGGGAGGGACCGGTGGGGGATGGCACATGGTAGGGCCGTGGTGGATGGCGCGAGGGGACGGGGAAGTGGATGGTGGAAAGGGGGATTGGCGAATTCACTGGGGGGCAGGGGGCGAAGGGCCCGAGGGAGGGTGAGACAGTCGGAGGGGGGGGGGGTATATTTACTTTTAGAGAGGGAAGAGGGCGTTGCTATGGGATGGGGGACGGAAGGCGGGGCTGGGACGTTGAAGGTGGGGGGGGGGGGCGGGGGTGTAAAGAGGGCGGGGAGGGAGACAGATGTGATTGATAGTTCTGAGATGGTGAGGGAGGGATGGAGACTGGAAAGCTACAGTTAGTGAAATGTCATAGTGAATAGATAGATAGATAGATAGATAGATAGATAGATACATACTACATACATAATACATACATACATACATACATAACTAGGTTGACAGGCAGATAGATAGATAGATAGACAGACAATTAGATAGCTAGGAGACAGACAGACAGACAGATAGAAAGATTGAATTGATTGATTTATTGATAAAAGACTAGATTGATAGAGAGATAGACAGACAAACAGACCTGACAGACAGACAGACAGACCAGACGACAGACAGACAAGAGGAAAGAGAATGAGTCGGTGTAGAAGACCGTCGACGAGACCGCCCCGCTGGGTGATCCGAAGACTCAACCCGGGCCCGCCCCCGACCCCCTTCACTAAACCCCATCTCACGAACCCGACCCGCCCAGCACCGGAGACCGAGACCCAGCAGAGAGAGAATGTTTTAGATGGATTTATTTTCCTCCAACAAGGGAAAAGTAACAGTAGGTTAGGATCTGAACAAACGTTAATTTCCCATATGATCGGATGAGAAATAACGATTTCTTTCCCGCAGTCCTTGCCGACAGAGAGGAAACAAAACAAGCAAACAAACTAGGACCTGGACAATTGCAAAAAACGCAGAACTCTGGTTAATCTCGATACACTGGATTATGGGTGTTGTGGAGGTTGAGTTGGGATTGGTTGGTTAGGACTGTATCTCTCGGTTGATGTGCAGTGGTTAGGGTTGTCCGTGTGACGAGTGAGAGATGTGTGTGTGTGTGTGTGTCGTGTGTGTGTTGTGTGTGTAGCTGTGTGTGTGTGTGTGTGTGTGGTAAAAGGATGTTGGTATTCCGGGAAAGAGATCAATTTCAACAGAGAAAATGAATTCCTTTAAAACAGAATGATCACAGTGCGTATTCAATGGGAAATTTGTTAACTATCTTTTTGGACGAATTTCTGGAATCTGTTATTTAAGCAGGATCCGCTCCATGGATCTGCACCGAACAATTAAGAGTGTTACCCGGGAACGGATTTCAGCTACTTTTCCTTACGTGTTGTCAAATGTTCTTTGGCCCTGTTGCTTGCCAGACATACAAACATCGGGAATGGAGGAGGACAAACATAACGTCCTTGAGGGAGGCGTGCAAGTGAAACTGCCCCCCCTTCGTGTAAATATATACTAGGAATCTACTGAAGAGATGTAGCTGTGGTCAGAACAAAGGGGGGTATCAGTAAAGATACCCTCCAGGTTCTTTTTCTTGGCGGCGTGTTACACTGTAATCCTGTTGCTCTGGTATTGATGGCGCGGTGTGGGGGGTAACGAGGGAATTTGCATGTCGCTAGCGCGAGGGAATATCATATATATGTCGCTAGATATATGTTATCGGGGAAGCAGAGAGCATATATATACACTCTATAATATATATATATACTATATATATATATATATATATATATTTATATCTCATTTGGTTTAAAGCATAGCCTGATGTGTGACTGGTCTGTAGACATGGCTATTGGGGGGGATTCGCGGGATATATTGGAGATGGAGAGATTAGCGAGAGAAGGAGAGAGATAGAGAGAGCGCAGTCTCTCTCTCTCCTCACTAACACTCATCACCACACACACACACACACACACTACATCACGTTGACAAGGCAAAATGGAGTGCGGAATGCGACGCCGCCGAGCGACCCCCCACACGACCGAGGATCGTCCGTGGTGTCACCGCGTCGACCCCACGTGCCCCTCGCCCTAATCGGATCGACCCCATACGAGTGAGTGAGCGTGAGAGGAGACGATAGTTCTGGTATTTTTGGGGTATGTGCAGAAGAGAGTGTTTCTGTCTATATCGTTGTCCATGTGCGTCTGTCTAAGTCCGACGAGGTGATGCGAGACCGAGAGAAGTGACAACTAGCAATTCGACATGGGAAAAGTGACATGGGAAAAGTGACAACTAGCAATCACATGGGAAAAGTGACATAGGAAAAGTGACAACTAGCAATCAACATGGGAAAGTGACAAGGGGACAACTAGCAATCGACATGGGAAAAGTGACAACTAGCAATCAACATGGGAAAAGTGACATGGAAAAGTGACAACTAGCAATCAACATGGGAAAAGTGACATAGGAAAAGTGACAACTAGCAATCACATGGGAAAAGTGAACATGGGAAAAGTGACAACTAGCAATCAACATGGGAAAAGTGACAACTAGCAATCAACATGGGAAAAGTGACATAGGAAAAGTGACAACTAGCAATCAACATGGGAAAAGTGACAACTAGCAATCAACATGGGAAAAGTGACAACTAGCAATCAACATGGGAAAAGTGACAAACTAGTAAATCAAAACATGGGAAAAGTGACAACTAGCAATCGACATGGGAAAAGTGACATAGGAAAAGTGACAACTAGCAATCGACATGGGAAAAGTGACAACTAGCAATCGACAAGGGAAAAGTGACAACTAGCAATCGACATGGGAAAAGTGACATGGGAAAAGTGACAACTAGCAATCAACATGGGAAAAGTGACATGGCAAAAGTGACAACTAGCAATCAATTGGGAAAAGTGACATGGGAAAAGTGGCAACCAGCAATCGACATGGGAAAAGTGACATGGGAAAAGTGACAACTAGCAATCAACATGGGAAAAGTGACATGGGAAAAGTGACATGGGAAAAGTGACATGGGAAAAGTGACATAGGAAAAGTGACAACTAGCAATCAACATGGGAAAAGTGACATAGGAAAAGTGACAACTAGCAATCAACATGGGAAAAGTGACATAGGAAAAGTGACAACTAGCAATCGACATGGGAAAAAGTGACAACTAGCAATCAACATGGGAAAAGTGACATGGGAAAAGTGACAACTAGCAATCGACATGGGAAAAGTGACATGGAAAAGTGCAACTAGCAATCGACATGGGAAAAGTGACATGGGAAAAGTGACATAGGAAAAGTGACAACTAGCAATCAAGACATGGGAAAAGTGACATGGGAAAAGTGACATAGGAAAAGTGACAACTAGCAATCAACATGGGAAAAGTGACAACTAGCAATCAACATGGGAAAAGTGACATGGGAAAAGTGACATAGGAAAAG
>JAMYXO010000165.1:12500-55000 GCA_033310375.1 Conus canariensis | reverse complement strand
CGACGACCAACTTCTCTGACGCCTACACCTTCTTGAAGCCAAGCAACAGCCCTTCCCCGGTCAGTGTCATTTAATCTCCGTCTTGGTGGCATGGTTAAAAACACCCCCAAAAGCGGCTTTTTTTATACCCACTGGTCAGCAAAACTGGTTGCCATCTGTTCAGTAAAGGCACGACTTGCACGTGCAATGCGGTTTACAGTCAGCCCAACTCTGCTGCCTCAGCTACGCGCTCGCAAACCGCGACCATGTTTTTGTGATTTCGGTGTTTCTTTTGTGAACTCGTTCAACCCACTAGACTCAGATTCAACTGAACACATGCCCAAACCAGTTTTGCATTGAAGCAGTTGTCACACTTTCAGTGCAAAAATTGGACAAAAGCTTTGAATTCTATACACTACGACGCGTTACCTAAACCACATGAAAAATGCAGGTGGCTCTTAAATTGTTTTGAGCAGTATACAATATAAAATGTGGTAAGCACATTAGCACGAATACACAAAGCAACACGTCGAGGATATTGTCATTTCTCTAGATGGTTCATTCACAGACAAACAAAACAATGCCAACAAGAGGACAACATATCGTGAGACATAGTTCCAGCATGTGGTTTTTGTCAGTAATACTTAGGTTGGATGACGATTTCTCTACACGGCAGACAGCGCTGCAGAGCTAAGAACAAAGTGTAACTCCTCATCATCAGACTTTTCGCCTAAAGGATACAGTGAATCAAAGTCAGCTGTCCTTCTGCATCTTTAACGCTGGACAAACAGATCAGTCATACCCAGTCTAAATCTTGTTGTAATAATATACTTAGGAAGTGCGTGCGCACGCACGCACACACACGCACGTACACACACACACACACACACACACACACACACACACACACACACACACACACACACGCATACTCATACATGCACATCATGTACACACACACACACACACACACACGCACACACACACACACACACACACACACACACACACACACACGCATACGCATACATGCACATCATGTACACACACACACACACACACACACACACACACACACACACACACACACACACACACACACACACAGGTCCGTGCCCACACACCCATAAACACATGTGTACACTCACCACACACACATACAATGATAACAATGGCACGAGCAGTGTTAGGTAGGCACTCAAGGTCTGACCAGCGCGTTGGGCTTACGCGTAGGTCAGACATCTGCTAAGTCGTAGCCACGAGACCCTCTTCTTAAATTCTCTTATCTGAGTCATTAATTCATTTATCCATCAGCTTTAAATTATTCGCAGTGTGGTAGAGAACTATAAAATAGGCATTCTGGCTCATCCGGCTCCGCCCAGCTCCAACCGGCTCAAGCCGGTTTCGCTGCTGCTCCGCCGGATTACCCAGAATGCCTATTTTATAGTTCTCTAATAGTAAACACTTTACAAACATACATAATGTGTAGGATTATCTGTTTTTAATACTAATTTAGAAAACTTTTGAGACTTTAGTTTTTGCTTAATCCTTCGTTTTTCTTGATCGTCTTCAATAACATCATTTTCACGCATACATTCATCAAATGCGTCTCTATCTTTCATGTGGAATAAAACTACAGTCTTTAACTGTTCTCTAAAGTCTTTTAAAACTGAGTTATATTTTTGACATAAAATCCACACACTTATCCCAGCATGTCTTCCACTGAAAGCCAGTTTCGGCCGAACAGTCATCTATAATAAATAGTGTCTGCGTTCCCCCAAACAGTCTGTACTACCAGTCGGTTGACTGTCAGCTTTTTTGCAAGGCCAAGACAACACAATTATAACGACGCAGTAAGTCAGCAGGCCGAGCGTCCTGTTTACAAACTGTGTGTCTCCCTATCAATAAAACACACCTCGCGCGCCTACTGCGTTTCTTCTCTCACCGTGCTCGCGGCGCGCTTTGTCACAAATGTTCTTGAACATTCTCGAATGGGAAGCCACCATTTTGCTGTTTTCAGTGTGCGTGTCGGTTTGTTGGTGTGTGGGGTTTACGACTTAACACAGACAAGAGGCCTTTGTTTACACAGAACACAGCACACAGTCAGTTAGTTGACAATGTACATACTTTCTTCACATCCAGTCAGCTGCCACACCGGCGTGGGTTTTTAGAGCAGCATGTATCTTTGGCGTCAACGCGATGGCTTGTGTAATAGAAATTGTCAGATTTGCGAGTTCCGGATATTTTTCAAAGAGTTCTGTCGTCTTTTTTAGTTTATTAATCCAACGAAGGGAGTACTTCAAATGACTACACATTTTTACTACACTATTTTACACACACACACACACAGCAGCGCGCACACAACAGCAATGTTTAAAGTGTTGAGTCAGTCAGGGAAGGCCGGTCAACTATTCACCAAATGATAGGTCTGTCCCGCACAGCGGGCGTGCGCTAACACGTTCTTTGCTATAGCGTGAGCTGCCTCTTTCTCTGTTCTTCATCGCGCTTAACTAGTAGTTGCAGGCCAGCCCGACAACGAATCACTGCTCAGCGCCCAGGCACATCCTGTTCAGTCACAAAGCAAGTGGCTGACATATCAAATGACAAGTGGTCCCATGATAAAATAGGTCGCGCAACCGTCAGTTGCGTTGATAATAGGTCAACTAAACTTAAAGTTAGGTAGGTAGGGAAAATCAAAACTTTGATGGACGAGGTGGGATAGTGTGTGGCAGCACTATACTTATAAAATGCCTCATGTGTCTTATGACGGGTTTTGATAAAAGCGATCACAGCCGCTATAAGCTGAGCCAATGTAAATACTGCAAATAATTGTTGTGTTTTTTTTCGTCTGCACGCTTCGCTTCACTTCGCTTCGCCTGCTTTGCCGGGGCCAGACATGTCTGGCCTAGAGTACTACATAAAGGCAGAAGTGAAGAGGAGTTGTCTCCCCGGAAAAGAATGTAACAATTAATTGTGAAAAAAATCGTCATTAAGTCGTTCTAGGTTCTTATTTAAGTCGGCATCACGTTCTTATTCAAGTTTTATTAAGTTCTTAACAAGTTCTTATTTAAGTTCTTAACAAGTCAACATCAAGTTTTTAACAAGTCATCATCAAGTTCTTAACAAGTTCTTATTCAAGTACTTATTCAAGTACTTATTCAAGTTCTTAACAAGTCGTCATCAAGTCGTCATTAAGTTCTTATCAAGTCGTCATTAAGTTCTTATCAAGTTCTTATTTAAGTTTTTATCAAGTCGTCATCAAGTCGTTATCAAGTTCTTATTCAAGTCAATTTTATAATTATTTATTAAGTTCTTGAAATATTATTCCATCTGAAATGGATCAAAATGATCTTTTGTTGTTGGCAGTTCTAGCATGCTTTTTTGTTCGGCTTCTGTATTTAGTGGCTGAGATTTTTTGGACTGCTTTGGTTTTTGCTGGCGTTGTTTATATATTTTATAACCGTAATAACCACCCCCAGCAGCAATGACGCCAAAAATGGCAACTGTTTTAAATTCAATATTCCATGACGACTTTGGTGTTGTAGGTCTTGAATCAACTTGTGTATTTACAGCTGGCATTGAAACAACTGTTGGCGTTGGCGGTGTTATGTTTTCATTATGAGTTACATTCTGTGCTCGGAACATTAATTTTTTTTGTTTGTTCCACTCTGCTAATTTTTTTCCTGCTGCAACACGCCCAGGATGAGGAGGCTTTTTACTAGTCACTTTCTCCATCAGTATTTTCTGATTCTGATTCTGCTGATTTTCTGGCTCGGTCATTTTGAAGGGAAACAAAATCTATATGATTAAAAGTAATTAATCCCATGATTAATGGCGATAACAATGTTCCAAATCTGTAATATAGATCACATCCTAGAGACTCTAATGACTTTGTTAAAACGGGATCCTGCGTTAAATCATACATAAAATCTTGTTCAGAATCAATGGGAGCAAATCTACTAACTAGTTTAGTGTACAAACTAAGAACCGTTTGCCCAACACTTTTTACCATTCTTGACCCCAGTTGCGCTTCATACCTGTTGTGATACTTTACAATGTCTTGTGGCGACATTTGTTGAATCTGTTCTATGCTGAATTCATTTCCAAGGTACTGTTTTGTTTTTCCACACGCCGCCAAAGAATACAGCCTTTCCTTTTGGCGCATAATAGCTTGGTCATCAACTTGATCATTTGTAAGTTCAGGAAGTAAATCATCGCAGTTCATGTTTTATTAATGAATAAATATTATTTTATTTTTTAAAAATGAGCACCGAAAAAACTATTACTAACCTTGTATACCATTCTGCTGTTATTGGAGGCCTAAGTGTAGGATACACGATGCTTGGTAAAAACTTGTTAAAAATAAAACCAGCAGATCTTGGCAAACTAGACTTTGAAGACTCAGCAAAGCTGATTGCTGTTATTACAGCTTCATTTGCTACGAAAGATTTTCTAGTTAAGCAAGGAATAATTCCAGACAGTATCAATATGTAAAATTAAAAAAATACATTTATAAAAATGGCTTCACTCGTAATGATGATTGGTGGCGCTGTGGTTAATGCGCTTGCTTTTAGCGGAAGTAATTACGCATTTAGTAAACTACGGGATGACGGCGAGAGAAAAAGACATAACAAAGCTATGGAGCAACTAGCCGCAGCACAAGCTGCGTATGAAAAGCAGAGAATTGAGCAGTTAGATTTTATTAACGACAGACTTAAACAACAGGGACATGCAGCTTACACATTTAAAGATGTTGACCAGGCAATAAAAGAATATTTTCTAGTAACAGGCAAACAAGTTGAAACATTGCCCCCACCAAAATTTAGCGACTTTTATCAACCATCAGAAAAACAAAAGATGCAAGAAATATTGTTTATTGTCTTTGGCATGACCGCTGTGTATTTTGTTGCACAAAGTATTGGCTGAATAAAAATGTACAAAATCTATTATTCTCCAAAAGGATATTGGAAGGGAATAACAGCAATTAAAAAGCTAAGCCAAGCAGCTGGAGTCAGTGAACAAACAGCAAAAGAATGGTTATCTAAACAAGCGATTTGGCAAATTTATCTACCAGCGCCTAAACGAATACAGAGACCACACTTTGTCAACACAATACCGAACGACACCCATCAAATGGATCTTCTATATTTACCCCATGATACGATTAGACGAAAAAGATTTAAGTACGCACTTACAGTCATTGACATAGCTTCAAGATACAAAGATGCGGAACCATTAACACAAAAGAGTGCTTCTGCTGTTGCTGTCGCTTTACAACTGATATATCAACGAGGCCCGTTAACTTATCCTCGCATGATTCAAGTCGATGATGGAAAGAATTTAAAGGTCAAGTAAATCAATTATTGTTAAAACATAGAGTTACCATTAAAAGAGGCATTCCAGGAGTTCACAGATCACAGGCTTTGGTTGAAAACTTTAACAAACAGTTATCTGAAAGACTTTTCTCCTACCAGTATCACAGAGAGCTGATTGACAATTCTCGCAACACAGAATGGGTAAAAAGACTGCCCTCAGTTCTACGTGCAATGAATAATGAAGAATTTAAAGGTCTAAAACCAGTACAAGCAATCAGAAAACAAACAATAAATGTTGTTGAAGGAGAGTCTTCATCAAGCAAACTATTACCATTTGGTTTGAAAGTGAGATACCTTTATTCACCGGGAGAAGCGGAAGGGGACACTCGCATCAGGGCAACAGATCCAGTTTGGAGTGTTGATCCATATGAGATAAAAAAAATTGTGAAAATGAATCCGCCCGTGTATTATTTACGAGAAACTGACACAACAAAACGACCAGCCCCCCGAAGATCTTTTGTGAAGGAAGAACTGCAGATAATCCCTCCAGACACAGTTCCAGTCGCTTAATTATTTTTTAATTTAAATTAAAATGGCGGCAAGAATGGAAAAGGAAGAATCCTTACGTAAAATGGCACTGGAAGCAAGAATGGTGAAGGAAGAGTCCTTAGAAATAATGCGAGAAATATTTGATTATAATCTTGCTATTAGACTAATATTTAAGAAGATTGATCATGCTATGCTAGACAAAACCTCAAATTTTGATTGGGAGCAAGAATATATTAAAAAGATAAAAAAAATTCGAGCACATTTAGCAGTAATGGATAATAATTTGGTTGAATTGGTTGGTGATATAGTTAAGCTTAAAGAACTGTTTTAATCTACGCAAATACATTTGGGTTTAAAATGGAAGCTCAAAGGGAAATGGCAGAAATGACAAAGGAAAAGTCTTTAAAATTAATGCAAGATTTATTTGAGTATCAGTATATCATTAAAGAAGTATTTGAGAAGATTGACAATCTCTGGCAATCGCCAGACAATCGCTTTAAACCCCAAAGCTTTTATTTTGATTTTGATTTATGGAAACATGAATATTGTGAAATGACAAAAAAAATTAAAGCACATCTAGCATTAATAAATAATATTAATTTTGCTAAATTAGATGATGATATAATTGAACGTGCGATTGCTGAAAAATATAAGCCCATATGATTATACTATTCTCCAATGACCAATTGCATATGAAAACTCTGGATTAACAAATACTCTTTTTGTGTTAGTGCGGTCAAGAGACCGTTTTGTTACAACTGTTGTGTTAATCTCATGCAGATTAGATCGCAGCTTGTAATTGTCATGATGAAAAGTCTTATTGCCAAACAATGCTTCTTTATAGTTGTCATGGGATATGCTTGACTGCACAACACTACGAGATATTCCCTTTGCTTTTTTAACAACTTTTTTTTGGCTTGAAAGACTGTACATTTTCGACCTCAAACCAACAAACTCCTTGATCACCTCTCCAGATAATTCATCCTTCATCTTATCTAAAACCTTCTTATTAATATCTGAATGCAAAGGCGAATCTTTAGGGTAATCAGATGTGTCGTACCATCCAGCATGCCCTTTAGCTACTTCTAATTCCATGTCTTTATAGATATCTTCAGTAGGGATGTCGATTACAAAGGAATCTGTATCTGTGTAAAGTACTTTGGACTCAGGATACAAGGGTTTAAAGTAGTCGTAAAGAAATTCTAACATCAAAAGCTTCGACAGCTCTAAAACAGTAAACCCAATAAAAACGGGCTTGTCCAATTTGACTTTCTTTTTTTTCATCATTATGCCAAAAAGCTGATCATGAAATCTTCTGAAGTCCTGATAATTAGGTTTTGAAGTCAACTTAATTGCAACGTTTTCTCTGGTGACCAATCTAACATCTTTACGCTTGTGCGGATTTTCCATAGTCTTTCCAAAACAGCTGTTGTTCATCAACTTGAAAAAGTCTTTTTCTGAAGCATCTGTGGATTTAGTTCTGAGATCAGTGTTCTTCATTATGTATGGTTTCATGAACTGTTCTTGATCAAAAGCAATTATACGATGAACAGCTGTCAACTTTAAACCATGTCTTAAATAAAATTGAAGAAGTCTGTAATGACAGACATAATTTTTTTTGTCACGAAGATTAGGCACAAGTTTAGGCGGTTCTGTCATTGCCATCTTTAGACTTTCTGCCGCTAATGGATAGTCATTATGGTAATCATGAAGTTCATGAGGATATTCTAAATCAACTTCTAGAATGAGACCTCTTTTACGATCAGCTTCTAGAGTAGGTAGCCATTTTAAAAACTTTTGAATGTCTTTTACACCTCCTGTGTACATTTTAAAGTTGCGTAATGGAAGTGATTGCGCCATTGCCCATCCATACAGATTGTTTGCATCTAAATACATGAGATAGTTAGACCTTTTACTTGGATCATAGTCGTCCAAGTATTTGTTGTTTGCTTTACAGTAATGGTGCGACGCCATACTGATTCCCCCACGCAATCCGTTTTCAATCATCTGAAGCATTGGCAGGTCAGACAATAAATCAATTTGTACTCCAGTAAATTTTAAGAAAGCGTCCCAGCTCATCCCAGGCGCAGAAATATAATGCGCAGGATCCAGGCTGTAATGTTTCATGCAGGTCTTCCTATAATTTTCAAAGACGTCCGCCAACAAACAGGTATCCGCCATTAAATAGGAATCATGATAGTCTCCCATCGTTTTACACTCTAACTTCTGCCACGCATCTTGAGCATAAGAATAATCAGAATCACTGATGTCCTTTCCTCTAAGACTACTAAAGAACGCGCCTTTAGGTGGAAGGGCTGGGTTATCAAACCTTTCCCAACTGTTCATGTACTCATAAGGGTAAACGCCCTTTCTAACAAGAGTTGGGTCAAAATATTCTTCTGTTATTGGGCAGGACTTTAAGGATCCTGCCAGTGACTCTAAACTCCCCATCAGGTGTTGCATAGAGTCATAAAAAGATAAATTATTTAAAGTAAAACACATGTACTTTTCTGATGACTGCACAATGCATGACACCCTAAAGGCGCTAGTTACTGCTTGCATTATAAGGTGAGAGTCGTAACCTCGCAAGTTGTGAAAGAATATAGGAAGTCTCCAAGTCCTAGGATCAAACTTTAGTTGAAGATTGCAATTGTTATGCGCTGCTCCTCTAAACTTTCCGCTAATGTGATCATGGTCTCTTACTGTTGGATTTAAACTTTTAGGTGTTAGCTCTAAACCACAAATCCAACAGTGAGTGGCTGAGTCATAGCGATCTTGATCTTCGGGGGTCATCTTAAGATCGGATAAGAATAGATTATTAGAACAGGCATTACGAACTTCTTGCATGCGTTTTAAGAAATGTTTTGCTGCATGTGGTCCTCTGTATAATTCTGGCTTTGAATGTTCACCATCTGACCTGACAACAATGAAGGCAAATGAACAAATCTGGTGGTTATTCATTATAACTGTTTTTGGTAAATGTTTTGGAGCTGGCCCCTCATAAGGAACAATAAGCGATTCAAAGTCTGCGTAAACAACATATGGAGACCTCTGGAGTTTTTTGTAATTCTTAAAACTAACCTTACTGCCTTCTCTTGGCATAATTAGTTCTGTATTGCAGCCAACTGGGCTGAGACAATGTTTTACATGTTCGCTCGCAGCTTGAACGGACGGAATTCTTGTTAAACATTTTCTACAAAATTCTTGTTTGCTATGTTGTTTTGTAGTATGCACTAGTAATCTACTCATTGTGCGTATTAGAGTGTAGTGCAACCCATTAAGGCTTTGCATTAGGAGTAAGTCTACATGAGTTTTGGTTGGTTCGCCTATTGTTGGACTGTTCTTTGACACTCTAATTGGCAGAAGGTTGGTTTCTTCAGACCATGCGTATACGTTAACAGTTATTGGGGGATTTTGTTTTTCAAACTGATCAATTTTGTCTACAGCCATAGGAAATTCAAGACGTTAAAGTTAAGATCATTGGCCCACTGTAAATAGTTAGATACTCTCTCTGCATTTTTGGCAACGTGATGCAGCCTAGCAAGAACGCACCACATAAAACATTTGTCGTCTGAATTTTTTATGTTCAAAACTGCTTTCTTTGCAACTAATGTTGGAGGAAGTGGAATGTAAGACTTGCCTACAATCGGCTCATACTTAGCCTGTCTTAATCTGATGTCTAGGACTTCACCCTCTGACCAACCAGAGCCTCTCATTTTAGCTGCTTCAGAGGCTTCATTAAACTGTCTAAGAAGTTGATCTGCCCAACCGGGTGTTAAGTCATTAGAGGAAAGAATAGTCTGCTGTTTAGTTGAGACCCAGACTTCTAGATTTTCTTCATTTATTGTTATATAATCGATTAAAACAACTAACCTTACTTTAACTGGAGGGTTTATTGTTAGTTTACTTGGAACTTGAGAAATAGCATGTACAACGCTTGCCTGCACGTTTGTCGGATCAATAACTTCTAAAACGACCTCATTTAAAGCTTTTGACAAACGCTCTTCCTCGAGCATTGCTTCAAACAATTCATCTGAACCTTCATATATCTTATCCATGCTGAGTTTCTTTTCTAACTCAAAATATTTATTTAAATTAAAAAAAAAAATACTTAATCAGAATCAATATCAACGGTCTTTTTGTGCTTAGACTCGTAAACTAAAGTATAAACGCCCTTTGGGGTTGTTAATGTGAGCTGTTTAGAACAGAGTTTAATGTTTCGTTTACTTTTTTTAAACATTCCTTTTTTATCTGGTCGGTGTCTGGCTGTTGAGAAAAAGTTGCCCTTGCCTTTCTTTGAAGATCAAACTTTTGTCTTTTGTAGTCCTCAAAATCAGCCTGTAGGCGACTAAATTCTTCATCCGTGATGTTCGAGTCGACAAGTGCTTTATCAATTATCAGTTTGAAGGAACTAAGTTTAGCTGTTATTAGTTGAGCTATAGCTGTGTGCTTTTGGAGTTTAACTTTTATTTTTTTGCTGACAGCACTTACAGCTAATGAACACAGGCCAAGAGTTAAAGACAAACCGCCTAGAGGTAAAGCTGCCGGTGCACCTACGCCTGTTGCTAAGAGACCTACACTTGTTCCTGCTGATAGAGCACTAGTGATCGATGCTCCAGTATTAACATATGTAACAGCATTAAAGACAGCAGAATACCTTCGTTTGGTTTTACTGTATTTTGAAAGGTCCTGCTCTAGTTTTTGTTGCATTTGTGTTATGTTTGTTAATCTGAAAGTTTTTATGTCTACAGCAACAGAGTTCTCTTCTTTGGGCACTTTTGGATAAACCTGAACAGACATGCTTTTTTTTTAAAAATAAAAATAATTTAGTATTGGATATCTTTTAATCTGTTATCTTGAATATTCAGCTGCGCATCATATATTAAAAACAAATGTACATTAAGTGGTTTATCACTCTCTTTTTCTTTATCAATTTGAATGTTTATTACGTCTTTAACTGTTCTCCCACTCCCATGCAACTGATTATCCTCTGTTGACCTTAGGTCAATCCATAAACCGTATTTCGTTGTTAAATATTCATCAAGTCTAACACTGTGAAGGTGTAGATCTTTAGACACAAGGTCTACTGTTGGACTTCTAGACCTCCCGCCTCCAAACAATTTTCTTATTTCATCAAAATGATGATAAGGTTTAAGCCCGCTACCGTAGACTTGGTTAGGACTACCCTCAATTGAACATTGTACTTTCGTTATTTTAGGATTGATAAACTTTTCACTTTGTCTTTGGTATGGTTCTTTATCATCTTCACACAGCAATAAAATACCTTTAAGTGATCGTGCTGCGGCGCTAAAACTAAAATTCCATATAGTGTCTGCTCTGCTTTTAGGATATTTTGAATGATGAATCACTCTTTCGTAATATATTGCTAATTTTGACTGATATTGTTGCTCAATCAGCCTTGCTAAGTTAGGGTTGCTAACAATGTCAAACTCTAACGAGATGTCGAAAATGCTGTACTTGGAATCAGTGTCTGTAGATTTAATGACACGTTTGTATTCATTAAAAGTTAGTTCATATGACAATCTGTCTTTTAATGCTCCTTGAAAGTATGGCGCATGCGCTTTTAACAACTCAAAATCTAAGGGTATGAAAAAGCGATTTCCATAAGCAAAACTTACAGCTTCATACTTGTTGCCGGCTTTAGCATCTTCGGCGTCTATTCTGTGTTTTAGTGCTTCGTTATTTTCGATTCCTTGAAACGCAAGATCGGCCCTTTCATTCGCGGTTAGCCATAGATCAGAATAGATTAGAAATATGTCTGCATTGTGTAAAGAAAATATTTCTTGCCCCTCAAGTTTTATAGAAATTTTCTTAACGATTGCCCGTCCCAGATTCTGTACAACTGTCCTGTTTGCGTCTGTTGCTGAATCAAGTTCTATTTTGAAAGTAAGCCGTGCAGATCCCGGCACAATCACTTCATCTGCTCCTAGGTCTGGAAATTTAACAGTAAGAATTTGATCTGAATCAATAGTAGATGGATTATTTGGAACAATAATATTCTGTTTATTTCCCTTCACGCCAAAGGGCTCTTTCAGTCTTCTATGCGGGTCAAGAATCGAGCCATATGCTTGTGACATTTTTTTATAAAACAAAATAAAAAGTTAATTATTTAAAAACATGGCAGGCATTGAAGGGGAAGAAGATTATGATGTTCCTGATCCTGAAGACGACCTGAGTGAAATGCCTCCTTCGGCACATTCATTGCCCTCATTGCGGCGTGAATTAACAGAAAGTAAGGTCGGAGCACTTTATCAAAGTTTAGGCCAAGAACCTCCTGAATATTTAGACCCTAATGATTTTGAAGTAAAAGATGGCCATTTGTCTGTGAGAAACGACCAAGGGCAACTTGTTCAGCTTACAACTAAACCAGACCCATTAAAGTTTTTAGCTAAGAGTACAATTAGACAAAGACTCAGTGTGCGCGATCAAAATCGCCTTGGCATTACTAAACCAAAATTAGATAGGGAAGCAGTTGCTAAACTTCAAAACACACTACAGAAACTCCCAACAGAAAACCAAATTCAAAACATACCCCTTAAAGATTTAAGCCCAACAGCAGACGAAATAATACAAGCAGAAACCAGTTTTTCAGAAGAAACAGCATTAAAAACTATGCACGATCCGCCGCTACCTATGAGAGAAATAACGGCCCTTGATCATGCTTTGAGAAGCATCAGAGGCGAATTAACAAACAATTTAGCAAAACTGGGTGAACTAGATGAGCATATAAAAAGAGAAAAAGAAAAACTAGTTGAGGCTGATGACCACAACTTAGGACCTGGTGTTAAAGAAAGAATAACACAAAGACTAAAAGATCTTGAACAAGAGAGATCAGCAAGACTAGAAGTGTTGTCTAATAACCGAGAACAATTACAAACTCAAGTGAGCAGAATAAGAGAAACTATCCGAAGAATTTTATATGAAGACACAACGTTAGCAGAACGAATAAGAACACTGTTTAGAGAGCAAGGTGTCACATTAGCAAGTGTTATAACAGCCTTAGGATTTGCAATAAGTACACTGGTGTTGGCTATTACAGGCGGTGGTGGTGGGGGAGCAGTGCCACCAGGCCCGCCAACTCCGTCGTCAGATAAATCATGGGTAAAAAAACAACTCGATCACCTTGCAAACTTACTAAAAAAATTAGCCAGTAAGGCAATAGATTCTTTGCCTGGTATAATAGGAGGGATCGTTAGCTGGCTTTTGTCTGCCGCAAGTAAAGTAGTTGGCTTTATGGCTGAGCACTTATGGGCATTAGTTGTCTTAATAGTTGGGTTACTCTTTAGTAAGATAAAGACCAAGTAATCCTAGGGCAGTTAATCCAATAACAAGTGCCGTCTTTTCATATTCATGGTCATCACGAACAAAGTCCGCGTCTTCAATGGCCTTTGGGCTTTGGGCCTTGGGGATTGGATGACTTAATCTTGGGGGGCCATCTTGTTTTTTTTATTGTTTGTAATATTACTGGCTCAGAATTTATGTCGTTTTGTCCAACCTTCTGTTCATTTCCTGCAACAAGGATTTCATTGTTGTAGTTTATTATTGTTCCTACCTGGAGCCTGAGGTCAGAAGGTAGCATGTATAAACCAGTGCCGACAGCAAAGTCTACTTTCGATCTTGCAAATTGTAAAACATTTTGGTACCTTTTAATACTTGAAGGCAAATCAATTGCAGAATTAATGGCGTCCTCTAAATTTGCTAAATACTGTTTTTGGGCATCAAAGCCAGTAGAAGGATCAGTTATGTTAGATCTTGCCTGTGCTTGCGAACCTAGCAAACACCAAACATAAGTACGAATAGAGTCGTTTATTCGTTCTATTCCCGCTCTAGTTAGGCCCTTAGAAGTATCCAAAATAAATGTTGTCCATGCTGTTTTATGCTCTTGCTCTATGGACCCGAGGTGAACAGTTGTGCCTGAAGAAAAAGATGTGTAAGGAGGATTCCAATCATAGTTATACTTTCTGTGCACGCCCCAAAAATAAAGGGTGCCTAAACCATGATTGCGATCCAACTTTTGTCTAAAGTCTGTCTTTGGGTCAATATCAAATTCGTTACAGATCCTTTCAAAAGCCTTGTAATCTATTCTGTTGCTGAATGGATTAAACGTTTTGTCATTTGGTAATGGTGCTTGCAGTTCAGATAAAATACGTCTGAAGGTGTAATAAAAATGAAATCTATACACTGACCTCACCAAAGGATCAGGATGATTTAAATGATCAGCATACGACACTCCACACCCAGTTGATGCGCAAAACACAGCAAAGTTTAACTGGTTCTGATAAAACTGCATCGGATGACTAAACCACACTTTCGGGATGTGGTCTTTTTTAATAGGAGGGTTAAGATATCTGTTTAATGGAGTACTAACCTTTACTTGAAAGGCGTCAGACTGAGTCACAGAAATGTCAAGGGTGTCAGTTGTTATATTTTTAAGATTGTAGTGCGGCCCAACAGAATATTTTGCATTAGTATATTTGAATGCACTCATTTTTAAATTGTTTTAAAAATGTTTGTAACAATAACAACTCAAGACAGTCCTTCGTTTTTAGAGTATGCTATTGATAATGAATGCGGAACCCAAAGGGTTGCACTCCATGAAATTTTTTACAAAGTCGTATGGTTTAATATAACTGAATCCAAGGAGAATAATAAGATTAAAAAAGTTGATAATAGAGGAAACTTAGTTAGCCAGTTAACCATACCTGATGGTTATTACGGGTTTTGCTCGCTAAAAGAAGCAATGAGTAACTTCGACATTACTCTCAAACTTAACAATGCAAATTTGAAAATAATGTTGACATTCAAACCTGAAGAAGAAGAAGTAGGTTACTATTTTGATGGAGAGCTAGCTAAAATGTTAGGCTTTGCAACTGACAATCAAGCCATTCATAGTTTTATAGTTACACCAGACAAAACTACTTATGAGGGAGAATATCCGCTCGATCTTGCATTACATTCATTACTCTATGTTCATTTGGACGAGCTGAGCACTGATGAAAACTTATATGATGGAAGGCCCTCAACTGTTTTAAGAGCTCTTCCATCAGGGAAAGCTGCATATTGCGATTATGAAATTATACAATTCCCTAATTTACAGTTTAAAAGATTAGCTTGTGGGAGGGTCAGATCATTTAATATAAAGATCACAGATAAAACAGGGAAAGTCGTGAAATGTGATAACCTGCACATTGTTTTAGAAATAAAATAATACGTTGTACTAAAACATGTCGCGTGGACCAGAAGAATCAGGAGTTACATTAGCGCCTGAGAGGTGTGTAACTTTAGAATGAAAAGACCTTGCAGACGTTGAGGACTTTGAACAGAACGGTGAGATAGGCACTTTGTATGGTTTTGAGTACACTAAAGATGGTTATTATAAACGCAAAGAGGTTAGCGACAGCAAAAGGTTTCCTAAACTAGAACAACTACGCAATGTAGAAGCAAATAATGCGGGTCAGTATGAATATAAAATAGTTCGAAAAACTGACAGCAAATGGCACTTAGAACCATATTTAGAATGGGACATAAAATTTGAATTCTTAAGCCCATTTACATTTTTCGACCGTCAAAAAAGTTTCAGAAAAGCATTGAACTCTGGCCCTTTACATGTAAGTCTTATGCCAGAGAATAATAGTCGGAAAGAGATCGAAATAAAGAAGTTTGGGAGCAAACAGTACATCCTCCACAGAAGAGAATCAGTTTTGAAGGAAGCTACTACAAAAGTACAGTTCTTTCCACGCACGTTATTAGGAGACACGTTGTCACGGTCGCTAAGCCGGACGGCCCTACCACCCTTACCCACGCCTATCACACACTAGGTCAGACAACACAGCACACTAACACAGTTTTACAATCACGCACGCTTCTTTATTTCACACACACTCCATGGCGCCACCACTCACGCACATCCACAACTGCACACAAGTATCCAATTCCCGCTGACTCACCCTACTCTACTATAATGACCTGGAAGACCCTAACCTAACCTGAAACACCAGTTGCGGTATATCACTGTGACCTGGGGACACAGCGATAGCCCGCACACGTGGTGACTAACTACAAGGGACAAGGATTTACCAAAGGGACTCTAATCTCTTAACGACTGCTACCACCCACACCTCTCCCCAGGACTCACCCTTCTCTTTTAACCCAGGACCACTACCAAACTGATCGCTGCGTCCCTAAGGGAGGCAACGACAAGTACCCTACACTGAACCGGCCACTACGTCCTAAAAGGAGGCAGTAGCTAACACCCCTAACCCTACTGCCTAACGCTACACCCCTTCTATCACAAACATGGGACAACCCATCCCGGCCCGGAAAGCTCCAGTCCTCGGCGCTGTACGTGGCCCCTCACAGGCTGACACCTCCCCGGAAGACTCTGCACCCCGGCGCTGTCCGTGGCTCCTCCGCGGGCCGACACCCTCCCCGAAGACTCTGCACCCCGGCGCTGACCGTGGCTTCCCGCAGTCTGACTCCTTCCCCGATGGGCACGACCCCCAACGCACACACACACCAGACACCCTATCGACGAGTCTGGGGCTCGAAGGACGCCTCCTCTGAAGGCCCCGTCGGACACTGAGGGTGAAAAGGCCTGGTGCAGCGCCCTCTCACAGGACGCCTGAACAGGGACGAGGAACCAGTGCCGGAGAACTCCCGGAAGAGCACCGGTAGCTGGAGGAGAGCTGCTCCACAGAAGGCAGACGGCCTGGGTGGTCTCCCTCTCCCGGGAAAACAACAGGCACTGGAAAGCGCCGCTCACCTGCCCGCACGCGGCAGTAGACTGCGGTGATCTGGCCCCAGCCTCAGGATGGAACAGGATACCTGGACATACAGACGATCAACCACACCAGTTCTGCAACTGGCTGACAGTGGCTGCAACAAGGACGACACCGACTCAGCACAGGCCAAGGGCACCCAACCCCGACGAGGACCTGGCCCTAACTATGACTTGAAGTCACTCTTCAAAAACTAACGGCGCTGCCGCCGCACCTACAAGGAGTACGTCCACTCCGACGAACACCAGGGACCGAAGTGAAGCTGCCCCAACGCATTCCGCCCTGGTCGGAATCAAGCGAACTCTACTCACCACACAAAACAACGATTGGTCAGAGCAGTGTATCCCTCCGCAGAGCTGACACGCCTGACCAACGGACTAGTTATTGCTCGTGCAACAACACGACAATTTACCACAACTACTCACAGACTTGACAACACAACAACAGCCGATATCCTGCCCCGCCTTCTCTGGTGTAGAACCAAAGTAACAAAAGGGTAACAATTGGGAACGAAACCAACCTCCCGCTTCCATTCCATTCCTTCAATAAGTGAAGACTGGAATGAAAGAATACTGTATGTCCTATTTCCCCAGCCTCCTACCTAGCCTAATCTTTCTACCTAACCCTGAGGAACTTAACCTAACTCTAGCTAACTAAACCCCAACCTCACATACGCGCGAGCGCACACGCACACACACACACACACACACACACACACACACACACACACACACACACACACACACACACACTCACTCACTCGCACGCATACGCGCACACGCTCTCTATCTTGAACCACCACTACTCTTAAACACATGGACATACTGATTTAGTACCGCCGATCGGTGACACACCCCCCTGCCTAAGTTTTAACTACAGGTTAAAACAAACAACTTCTCACTCGATCGGCGTTTTAGCCACACACTACCTATGAGAATCCAATTTCCCATCACTCATTCTGTCCTACTGTTACTTTTGATGCACTCCAAAACTTCCATCACAACAGCATCAACTTTTAAATACATCAACAATCACAGGTTACATTAATCAACCTGGTCTAACGCTGCCACATATGACCTTAATGCAGGCACTTACAGGCAGCCGTTACACTACATATACATTTCATAACTGAGGGTGCTCTGACTATGCACGACCGCTGTGCGACACGTGCTACAACCACCACACCCTCAGTAACACTTGCTACGACATTCTCTTCCCATGACAAATGCATAGCTTCAATAATGTCAACCTCTCACGACACAGGTTAATGGAACCCTCAGGTTCTGTCTGTCTCTCTCTCTCTCTCTCTCTCTCTCTCTCTCTCTCTCTCTCTCTCTCTCTCTCTCTCCGGCAAGCGACTCAAGAAGTCTGCCGCCACATTGTCCTTTCCAGACACTGCCTGCACCGTAAACTGGAATGGCTGCAGCTGCAGTGCCCACCTTGTGATCCTCCCACTAGCACTCTTGACCCTACAGCTATCTTCCTGGGTTTTGCCCTCAAATGAAAATGTCGCTTGTACCTGCAAGCTGCTGTTGCCAAGTTCTTCTTTGCCAACTTGCACGTCTTAGCTATTTTGTTCCTTAGGTTGACGACGTACTCTGTAGCTGTGCAGAGCTCTTGCCTCTCGGGTTGCAACCACCGATCTCTCACTATCTGCATGGGCCTGCGCATCAGTGGCATCCTTACAAGGGGAACTCTTGACACTCTTCCCTTGTCCACAGTACGCTGACACTGGAAGCATGACTGGCAGTACCGACGAATGTCAGCATGCATGCCTGGCCAATAAAAATGGCGACCAACTCGCTCCTTGGTTCGGGTGGTACCTAAGTGACCAGACATGTGTACCTCGTGGCCTAGCTTCATCACCGTGGTCCGTAGTTCAGCTGGGACGCAGATCTGATTCGCTACGTCCTTGGGACCCTCAAACCGCCGGACCAGTACACCAGACTTCCGCGCGTACTCAACTCGTCCAAACTTGGTGTGGAAGTGCGTCCCTGCTTCACACGCACTCCGAGCCTTCCTCAAGGTTTCATCCTGGTCCTGCATCTGAATTAACTGCTGGGTAGAGGTGTTCAGAATACATTCCTCGACGGGCAGTGGTACAGGTTCTTGCTGCTCCCTGGCTCTCTGCGCGCGTGTCTGCACTGCCCCTACCAGCGCCGGGTCTGCGTATACAGGCACACGTGTCCAACCGGGATCTCCTACTCTCTTTGCGAAGTTTCCGATCAGGACTTCCTGCACAGGGCTATTCATGACCAAAACCTCCAACTTCCCTGCGATGAATGGTGACTTCAACTCTATTACCGCCACAGGTAACACGGACCTACATCTGGATTCAGCCAACACTACTGGGACTGTCTCTCCTGTGTACGCATCTGCCGGTACTAACCACTTGGCCACTACGGTGTGTCCGGCACCAGTGTCCCGTAATCCATTGGCCGGAGACCCGTTAACTTCTACGATAATGCACGCAGGCTCGTACCGCTGCTCAGCGCATGGGCGACACAACGTAGGGACTACTCGAGCTTGGGGCTGGTCACAACAATGAACAGCTCCAACAGAATGGGGCTCAGGGCATTTCCTAGCGATGTGGCCTGGCTTCTTGCAGTTGAAACAAACTATGGTCGATCTAGACCCTTCTGATCTCCTGTTCAGCTGCTGTAGTGCACCATCACTTTGTTGGGACCTCCCTGCGGGCTGGCTCCCTGCTGTTTCACGTGTATTACCCAGGTTGGGCTGGTTAACTGTTCGGTCTTGTCTCGCCTTCCTCCCCAGTCTTTTGGCCTCTGCCAAAACAGTAGCTTCTGTTGCAAGTTGTTCAACAGTTTTCGGGCATGTCTTCCGGACCTCGATCGTGAACTCTGGGGACAGCAGCTGGTAAAACTGTTCTTGAAAAAGCAGATCCTTTACATCCTCTGCCACACTCTCATCCTTGCCCGCTGCCGCACACCAGAGGGAAAACCACCGCTTCATCCTTCCCAGCATCTGGCCAAAAGTCTCAGCAGCGTCCTTCTTGATGCTCCTGAACTTTTCCCGGTAGGCCTCAGCATCTAGCCTGAAGTGGCTTAACAGGGCGCCCTTTATCTGATCATAGTCGCCTAACTCATCCGCGCTTAACCGCATCACTGCTTCTCTAGCCTTTCCTCTCAGTAGAGACATCAGACGTGTGGGCCATGAGGTCTTGCTCCACTTGCACATCTGGGCTACACGCTCAAATTGGGCGATGAAAGCGTCCACGTCGTCGTTCTCTCCCAACGGCTCAAGGTGGACATGCTTCGTTTCCTCCACCTCAATCAAGCGTTTCCTATGCGCTGCTTCATCTAAGGCCTGTCTCTCTTGTATGATTAGCTCTCGCTCTCTTGCCTCTAACTCGGCTTCATCCCTTCGTCTCTTGAGATCTAACTCGGCTTGCCGTGCTTGAGCTTCTATTTCCCTTATTGCCCTTTCTTCCTCCATCTTCTTCCTCTGCAGTTCTAGTTCCATCTGTCTCGCTGCTTTCTCGTCTTCATCCTTCCGCTTTAACCTTTCCCTCTCCTCTTCGATCTTCTTCTGCTTCACCTCTAGTTCCCTCTGCCTAGCAGCTTTCTCCTCTTCTATCTTCCTCTGCTGCATCTCTAGCTCCCTCTGTCTATCAGCTTTCTCCTCTTCTATCTTCCTCTGCTGCATCTCTAGCTCCCTCTGTCTATCAGCTTTCTCCTCTTCTATCTTCCTCTGCTGCATCTCTAGCTCCCTCTGCCTAGCAGCTTTCTCCTCTTCTATCTTCCTCTGCTGCATCTCTAGCTCCCTCTGCCTAGCAGCCTTCTTCTCTTCAATCTGCGTCCGCTGCATTTCTAGCTCCCTCTCATCCTTCATCTTCTGCCTCACTTTCTCCTCTTCATCCTTCATCTTCTGCCTCACTTTCTCCTCCATCCGGAGCTCCAATTCTGCTTCTCTCGCCGTCTTCTCACCCTCATTACGTACCGAGTCTGTGACGAACTTGGCGAGGTCTCCCCCAGCTAAACCCATCGCCGCTCCCAACTTGGCAAACTTTGCATAAGCCCCCGTCCCCTGTTCTTGATCCACCCCCGCTCCCTGGTCACTAACCTTAGGTTTGGTATCCGCCGTAGGGGCCTGTGGATCCATGACACTATCGGGGTCGTACTGCGGATGGGCTCGGGTGTGTTTAGACATAGGGTACCCCTACCACCACAGAACTAGCAACGGACAGTATGCGATCTGAGCGCAACTGGAGGTTCCTGACTACGCACTAGCCCCGGAAGCAACTCACCACAAGTACACAATACTCTCAATGTGTCACACACCAAGCATAACTCCACCCACACTTGTGTACCTCATACATATACCCACATGGGCTCCAACCCATACAATACCACCAACGCACTGTCTGGTCACTGACTGAACCACGTGACACCGTGTGTCCACCGTCCACTGTGCAGGCGCACCAGTTACCCAGTCACAGGCCTCACTGTCTGGTAGGCCGCACCCACACGATCACAGTGCACTTGCACCCCTCAAGTCCAAGTGCACTCACAGCATACCCTATGCCACAACACTGCGCACCCTCGTGCTTCCCACACACAGTCACCTGGGCTCCCCACAGGATATCCGAGCACACAGCGTGCACAGTCACGGGCTGGGTACCACTCTACCTACTCACTGGGGTATACCACATGTAAGGGACACAAAATACACCTGGTACCCTCCGGCACCTCACCTACACTGTACTGTGTAATCACTCACACTTCCAACAACCACTCAATGTTTATTGACCATTCATACCTCACCCACACGGTAGCGCCAACCCATTCACACCAATACAAGTGCCCCGCCCTATGCCACTGGAAAGCTGCCTGAAGTGAACAGGGACACTACGTACCACCTCCCAGGGTACTGGTACGCTCCCACCAACCACCCACTTACATTTCACACAACGTACACACCGAACACAACACCCCCCTACCTCCCTCCTAGCTACCTATCACCTACCCAGAACCCCTTATGGTACCCCGCATCTCCACCAAAGTGTCACGGTCGCTAAGCCGGACGGCCCTACCACCCTTACCCACGCCTATCACACACTAGGTCAGACAACACAGCACACTAACACAGTTTTACAATCACGCACGCTTCTTTATTTCACACACACTCCATGGCGCCACCACTCACGCACATCCACAACTGCACACAAGTATCCAATTCCCGCTGACTCACCCTACTCTACTATAATGACCTGGAAGACCCTAACCTAACCTGAAACACCAGTTGCGGTATATCACTGTGACCTGGGGACACAGCGATAGCCCGCACACGTGGTGACTAACTACAAGGGACAAGGATTTACCAAAGGGACTCTAATCTCTTAACGACTGCTACCACCCACACCTCTCCCCAGGACTCACCCTTCTCTTTTAACCCAGGACCACTACCAAACTGATCGCTGCGTCCCTAAGGGAGGCAACGACAAGTACCCTACACTGAACCGGCCACTACGTCCTAAAAGGAGGCAGTAGCTAACACCCCTAACCCTACTGCCTAACGCTACACCCCTTCTATCACAAACATGGGACAACCCATCCCGGCCCGGAAAGCTCCAGTCCTCGGCGCTGTACGTGGCCCCTCACAGGCTGACACCTCCCCGGAAGACTCTGCACCCCGGCGCTGTCCGTGGCTCCTCCGCGGGCCGACACCCTCCCCGAAGACTCTGCACCCCGGCGCTGACCGTGGCTTCCCGCAGTCTGACTCCTTCCCCGATGGGCACGACCCCCAACGCACACACACACCAGACACCCTATCGACGAGTCTGGGGCTCGAAGGACGCCTCCTCTGAAGGCCCCGTCGGACACTGAGGGTGAAAAGGCCTGGTGCAGCGCCCTCTCACAGGACGCCTGAACAGGGACGAGGAACCAGTGCCGGAGAACTCCCGGAAGAGCACCGGTAGCTGGAGGAGAGCTGCTCCACAGAAGGCAGACGGCCTGGGTGGTCTCCCTCTCCCGGGAAAACAACAGGCACTGGAAAGCGCCGCTCACCTGCCCGCACGCGGCAGTAGACTGCGGTGATCTGGCCCCAGCCTCAGGACGGAACAGGATACCTGGACATACAGACGATCAACCACACCAGTTCTGCAACTGGCTGACAGTGGCTGCAACAAGGACGACACCGACTCAGCACAGGCCAAGGGCACCCAACCCCGACGAGGACCTGGCCCTAACTATGACTTGAAGTCACTCTTCAAAAACTAACGGCGCTGCCGCCGCACCTACAAGGAGTACGTCCACTCCGACGAACACCAGGGACCGAAGTGAAGCTGCCCCAACGCATTCCGCCCTGGTCGGAATCAAGCGAACTCTACTCACCACACAAAACAACGATTGGTCAGAGCAGTGTATCCCTCCACAGAGCTGACACGC
Organism: Conus canariensis; assembly: GCA_033310375.1. Lineage (NCBI taxonomy): Eukaryota > Metazoa > Mollusca > Gastropoda > Neogastropoda > Conidae > Conus > Conus canariensis. Next base: position 31,951 of record JAMYXO010000165.1, on the reverse strand, counting down.
CTGACCAACGGACTAGTTATTGCTCGTGCAACAACACGACAATTTACCACAACTACTCACAGACTTGACAACACAACAACAGCCGATATCCTGCCCCGCCTTCTCTGGTGTAGAACCAAAGTAACAAAAGGGTAACAACTGGGAACGAAACCAACCTCCCGCTTCCATTCCATTCCTTCAATAAGTGAAGACTGGAATGAAAGAATATTGTATGTCCTATTTCCCCAGCCTCCTACCTAGCCTAATCTTTCTACCTAACCCTGAGGAACTTAACCTAACTCTAGCTAACTAAACCCCAACCTCACATACGCGCGAGCGCACACGCACACACACACACACACACACACACACACACACACACACACACTCACTCGCACGCATACGCGCACACGCTCTCTATCTTGAACCACCACTAGTAGAAAGAAACTCGTGGAGAGCGTGGCAGCAGAGAGTCCTCAGAAGAGAAGCCCCCTTCAAGCAAGTGTTTCGGCCCTTATCTCCTGACACTCTAGGGGGGTTGGGCCACACCCGGTTCATGACTCCGGATGTCCCTCTGCTGCCCCTTTTTTTCCCATCTTGGGACGAGCCATGGCTGGGATTCGAACCCATGACCCTCTGGACATGCTCATTTTCCACTTAATGACTCGCGCTTTAACCACTGAGCCACAGGGACACCTGATATTTGTAGGGAAATTAAGCCTTATGAAGTTCACTTTTGTTCCTCCTTGACCAGATCCAGCTTGAACACCTCTCTGCCGCTTCTGCCATTGCTTTCAGGGCTCTGGTTTTTTCCTTCCCTGCAACTGAGAGCTGTTTCATGAGGCTGTATGCAGACGTTCCTACAAACCCCCTAGCTCCAATTTCTGCAGTGAGGACTTTGACCTGATAGCCTTCTCTCCTCAGGCTGTTTGCCAGATCAGCATACTTTTCAGTCTTGTAGATTTGAGCTGCCTCCATTCTGTTCTCATATGGCACCGTGAGCTCGATCATGATCAGCTGCTTGGTTGACTTAGAGTGGACTACTATGTCTGGTCTCATGCCACTCTTGCTGATGATCTCTGGGTGACTCTTCCATTCTGGGAGGTCTGCAGTGCACTCCCAGTCATCTGCCCCGTCCAGCAGACTCTGCCTGCATGTTTCGAGTGGCACTGTTGTTCTTGGCCATGATTTGCTGCCTCCTGCCGTGAAGAATGTTGCGAGTGCTTTTGGAGTCCTGATTTTCCCTTTTGTGGTGTTGGTACTAGCCCAGACTACTTGTACAATTTCTTTGAGCACTTGGTTGTGCCTCCATGTGTACCTTCCTTGAGCCAGGGCTACTTTACATGAGCTTAGGACATGCTCCACTGTTTGTTTTTCATGGCAGAGGGGGCATGCAGGATCGTCTGTTTTCCCCCACTTCACCAGGTTTGCATTTGAGGGCAGAAGGTCATATGCAGATCTGAGAATGAAGCTGATCCTGAGAGGGGCCATGTGCCAAATGTCATTCCAAGTGAGACTTCTTTGGAGTGCATTCTCCCACGTTGTCCATTGCCCTTGCTGGCTCTGCTGGACTGCTTTTTGGAGTCTTTTTTGGTCTTCTTCTTTTCTCATCTCCTGAATCATCATGTCTCTTTTGGCTTTTCCTTTGGCCTTTGACCACCATTCAGTTTTGGTCACCCCCAGTCCCTGTCTGTTGGTCTGTGTGTGTCCTGTTATTTCTCTGATCTTGAGACTTTCTTTTGCAGAATCCATCGCCTCTTGAACTTTCCATTTTCTGCCTGTCTTCAGCTGGGGCTTAATTGCTTCTACCACCTTGTCTCCTGAGTCCTCCAGCATGCTTTGAAGTCTGATCTTCCCTGCTTTGTATTCCTCCAGGATGGATTTCAGGGGTAGTTTCAGCTTTGCTTGGCGACAGTACAGCGCTATGTCAGTCAGACAGGGTGGGACACCAAGCCATTTCCTTGTGAACTTGTTGATTTTGGCTTCCATTGCCTCCACTATGCTGGTGCAGATGTCGTATATCATCAGAGGCCATAGCAGCTTTGGTATCAGCATGAACTGCAGACACCAGACCTTGTATTTGCCAGGGAGCCCACACTGGTCAATGGTCTCCAAGCCTTCCTCCGCCATCTGCTTGGTTTCTTTTGCTCTTTGTGTGTCTTTCAGCGTATCATCATACCATCTTCCAAGGCTCTTGACTGGTTCTTCTGTGACTGTTGGAATGGCCTGGTTGGCAACACTGAAGACCACAGATCCGGCCACTTTTCCTTTCCTCAGTGAGAGACTCCGTGATTTCTTTGGCTTGAACTTCATTCTGGATGAGGCAACTATGTCGTCCAGCCTCTCCAGCACATGACGTGTCTCGTCTTCTCTGGATGAAATCACTGTAGTGTCATCCATGAAAGCCTTGAGAGGAGGCATCTTGTATCCATCGCCAAGGTCTGTTTGTCTCGCGTTGTTTGTTGCTGCTTTCAAGATGAGTTCCATTGCCAGCACGAACAGTATTGGGGAAATTGCACAGCCCATTGCAATACCCACTTCCAAGTTGATCCAGTCTGTTGTGTACTCCTTGGTAGAGAACCGCATTGAGAAGCCATTGAAGTACTTCTTGAGCATGTCGCGGATGTTCTTTGGCACATGGTACATCTCAAGAGCCAACTGTATCATCTCATGGGGCACAGATCCATATGCGTTTGCCAGATCAAGCCACACTACGTCCAGGTCTCTCTTTTCTGGTTTTGCTTTTTGGATTGCGTCCCAGATCATTGTGGCGTGTTCTACACAGCCCGCCACGCCTGGGATGCCACCTTTCTGGACTGACACATCCAAGTACTTGTTTTCCATCAGGTACTTGGTCAGCCTTGCTGCCATGACAGAGAAGAAGATTTTCCCTTCGACGTTCAGTAGTGATATTGGCCTGAACTGGCTAATGTCACTTGAGTTTTGCTCTTTGGGGATGTACACACCATCTGCCGTCATCCACTGGCCGCTGATCTTCTGGTTTCTCCAAGCCGATCGCAGCAGCCTGTGGAGCTACTCCAGCACCTTGGGACATTTCTTGTAAAGCTGGTAAGGTATTCCGTTTGGCCCTGGTGATGATTTGGCTCTGGCTTTGTCGACCACCTTCTTGATTTCCGCCAACGTTGGAGGCTTGCCATTGAACTGTTCCTCAGGGTTGGTTGGCCACACCAGACCTTGAATGTCGAGTGGTGCTTTGCTCTGTGGGTCAGAGTATGTTTTCCTCAGATGCTGCTCAAGAACTCCTTTGTCCACACTTAGGGTCCCAGATTTTGGCTGCTCAAACAGTGTTCTGGCAAACTGGAAGGGGTCTCTGAAGAAGCGCTCTTGTGTCTTCTTCTTTTTGCTCTTCCTCTTCCTCGCAGATTCCGCTTTGCTGAGGGCACTGTGTTTTTCTTTCAGGTCTTTCCACAGTTTTTCCAAGCCTTGTTTTTCAGCTGGCAGTGCGGTCTTCATTTGCATCTTGAGGTTTTTCTTTTGGACCCTGATCTTGTCCATCTTTTCTTGGCGTCTGGATTTCTTTGGAGGTGTTTTCTCTTTGGGTAGTTTTGCTCCATAGGCGTCTCTACATGTGGCATACACAATGTCCCCATATGTGGCTAGTTTGTGTTCCAGGGTGCTTTTCCCTATCAGTGCATCGAGTCTTTGGACGATTTTTGCATCCAGTTTCTCCCAATCTTCAGTTTCGTTTGCTCGTGGCAGGTTGAGTTTCAGGCGCCTGGCATCGAGGGCCTGTGCAAATTCCTCATCCGAACCAACAGCGTGGATGTCCTTGGCACTGTGGTTTAAATCCTGGCCTTGGTCTTCCGACGTCTTATCTGCTGATGCAGTGCGCTGCTGCTCATTCAGATGAGTCTTCACACATCCCATCTTTGTTCTGTGGATCTTCATGCCACGGGTGGTAGCGAAACGCTTTCCACAGACACATGGATATTCCATTTGGTCCATGTTCATAGTCCGTTTGGGATTTGCAGTCATGATTGGTTGAGCACCGATGGATTCATCATTCTCTCCCCCTTTCGGTGAATCCTGGGAGCATCTTTTCCTTTTATTTTTAGTAGCCACATGTTTAAGGCAAAGTGGGGAGCCAGCCCACAGAGCCCTTGGTTCTGGTCTTTCCCAGTGTCCTCCGGTCTTTCCCGGACGTCCTCCGGCCTATTCCCGGAAGTCAATGGTTTACCCATGCATCAGTAGAAAGAAACTCGTGGAGAGCGTGGCAGCAGAGAGTCCTCAGAAGAGAAGCCCCCTTCAAGCAAGTGTTTCGGCCCTTATCTCCTGACACTCTAGGGGGTTGGGCCACACCCGGTTCATGACTCCGGATGTCCCTCTGCTGCCCCTTTTTTTCCCATCTTGGGACGAGCCATGGCTGGGATTCGAACCCATGACCCTCTGGACATGCTCATTTTCCACTTAATGACTCGCGCTTTAACCACTGAGCCACAGGGACACCTGATATTTGTAGGGAAATTAAGCCTTATGAAGTTCACTTTTGTTCCTCCTTGACCAGATCCAGCTTGAACACCTCTCTGCCGCTTCTGCCATTGCTTTCAGGGCTCTGGTTTTTTCCTTCCCTGCAACTGAGAGCTGTTTCATGAGGCTGTATGCAGACGTTCCTACAAACCCCCTAGCTCCAATTTCTGCAGTGAGGACTTTGACCTGATAGCCTTCTCTCCTCAGGCTGTTTGCCAGATCAGCATACTTTTCAGTCTTGTAGATTTGAGCTGCCTCCATTCTGTTCTCATATGGCACCGTGAGCTCGATCATGATCAGCTGCTTGGTTGACTTAGAGTGGACTACTATGTCTGGTCTCATGCCACTCTTGCTGATGATCTCTGGGTGACTCTTCCATTCTGGGAGGTCTGCAGTGCACTCCCAGTCATCTGCCCCGTCCAGCAGACTCTGCCTGCATGTTTCGAGTGGCACTGTTGTTCTTGGCCATGATTTGCTGCCTCCTGCCGTGAAGAATGTTGCGAGTGCTTTTGGAGTCCTGATTTTCCCTTTTGTGGTGTTGGTACTAGCCCAGACTACTTGTACAATTTCTTTGAGCACTTGGTTGTGCCTCCATGTGTACCTTCCTTGAGCCAGGGCTACTTTACATGAGCTTAGGACATGCTCCACTGTTTGTTTTTCATGGCAGAGGGGGCATGCAGGATCGTCTGTTTTCCCCCACTTCACCAGGTTTGCATTTGAGGGCAGAAGGTCATATGCAGATCTGAGAATGAAGCTGATCCTGAGAGGGGCCATGTGCCAAATGTCATTCCAAGTGAGACTTCTTTGGAGTGCATTCTCCCACGTTGTCCATTGCCCTTGCTGGCTCTGCTGGACTGCTTTTTGGAGTCTTTTTTGGTCTTCTTCTTTTCTCATCTCCTGAATCATCATGTCTCTTTTGGCTTTTCCTTTGGCCTTTGACCACCATTCAGTTTTGGTCACCCCCAGTCCCTGTCTGTTGGTCTGTGTGTGTCCTGTTATTTCTCTGATCTTGAGACTTTCTTTTGCAGAATCCATCGCCTCTTGAACTTTCCATTTTCTGCCTGTCTTCAGCTGGGGCTTAATTGCTTCTACCACCTTGTCTCCTGAGTCCTCCAGCATGCTTTGAAGTCTGATCTTCCCTGCTTTGTATTCCTCCAGGATGGATTTCAGGGGTAGTTTCAGCTTTGCTTGGCGACAGTACAGCGCTATGTCAGTCAGACAGGGTGGGACACCAAGCCATTTCCTTGTGAACTTGTTGATTTTGGCTTCCATTGCCTCCACTATGCTGGTGCAGATGTCGTATATCATCAGAGGCCATAGCAGCTTTGGTATCAGCATGAACTGCAGACACCAGACCTTGTATTTGCCAGGGAGCCCACACTGGTCAATGGTCTCCAAGCCTTCCTCCGCCATCTGCTTGGTTTCTTTTGCTCTTTGTGTGTCTTTCAGCGTATCATCATACCATCTTCCAAGGCTCTTGACTGGTTCTTCTGTGACTGTTGGAATGGCCTGGTTGGCAACACTGAAGACCACAGATCCGGCCACTTTTCCTTTCCTCAGTGAGAGACTCCGTGATTTCTTTGGCTTGAACTTCATTCTGGATGAGGCAACTATGTCGTCCAGCCTCTCCAGCACATGACGTGTCTCGTCTTCTCTGGATGAAATCACTGTAGTGTCATCCATGAAAGCCTTGAGAGGAGGCATCTTGTATCCATCGCCAAGGTCTGTTTGTCTCGCGTTGTTTGTTGCTGCTTTCAAGATGAGTTCCATTGCCAGCACGAACAGTATTGGGGAAATTGCACAGCCCATTGCAATACCCACTTCCAAGTTGATCCAGTCTGTTGTGTACTCCTTGGTAGAGAACCGCATTGAGAAGCCATTGAAGTACTTCTTGAGCATGTCGCGGATGTTCTTTGGCACATGGTACATCTCAAGAGCCAACTGTATCATCTCATGGGGCACAGATCCATATGCGTTTGCCAGATCAAGCCACACTACGTCCAGGTCTCTCTTTTCTGGTTTTGCTTTTTGGATTGCGTCCCAGATCATTGTGGCGTGTTCTACACAGCCCGCCACGCCTGGGATGCCACCTTTCTGGACTGACACATCCAAGTACTTGTTTTCCATCAGGTACTTGGTCAGCCTTGCTGCCATGACAGAGAAGAAGATTTTCCCTTCGACGTTCAGTAGTGATATTGGCCTGAACTGGCTAATGTCACTTGAGTTTTGCTCTTTGGGGATGTACACACCATCTGCCGTCATCCACTGGCCGCTGATCTTCTGGTTTCTCCAAGCCGATCGCAGCAGCCTGTGGAGCTACTCCAGCACCTTGGGACATTTCTTGTAAAGCTGGTAAGGTATTCCGTTTGGCCCTGGTGATGATTTGGCTCTGGCTTTGTCGACCACCTTCTTGATTTCCGCCAACGTTGGAGGCTTGCCATTGAACTGTTCCTCAGGGTTGGTTGGCCACACCAGACCTTGAATGTCGAGTGGTGCTTTGCTCTGTGGGTCAGAGTATGTTTTCCTCAGATGCTGCTCAAGAACTCCTTTGTCCACACTTAGGGTCCCAGATTTTGGCTGCTCAAACAGTGTTCTGGCAAACTGGAAGGGGTCTCTGAAGAAGCGCTCTTGTGTCTTCTTCTTTTTGCTCTTCCTCTTCCTCGCAGATTCCGCTTTGCTGAGGGCACTGTGTTTTTCTTTCAGGTCTTTCCACAGTTTTTCCAAGCCTTGTTTTTCAGCTGGCAGTGCGGTCTTCATTTGCATCTTGAGGTTTTTCTTTTGGACCCTGATCTTGTCCATCTTTTCTTGGCGTCTGGATTTCTTTGGAGGTGTTTTCTCTTTGGGTAGTTTTGCTCCATAGGCGTCTCTACATGTGGCATACACAATGTCCCCATATGTGGCTAGTTTGTGTTCCAGGGTGCTTTTCCCTATCAGTGCATCGAGTCTTTGGACGATTTTTGCATCCAGTTTCTCCCAATCTTCAGTTTCGTTTGCTCGTGGCAGGTTGAGTTTCAGGCGCCTGGCATCGAGGGCCTGTGCAAATTCCTCATCCGAACCAACAGCGTGGATGTCCTTGGCACTGTGGTTTAAATCCTGGCCTTGGTCTTCCGACGTCTTATCTGCTGATGCAGTGCGCTGCTGCTCATTCAGATGAGTCTTCACACATCCCATCTTTGTTCTGTGGATCTTCATGCCACGGGTGGTAGCGAAACGCTTTCCACAGACACATGGATATTCCATTTGGTCCATGTTCATAGTCCGTTTGGGATTTGCAGTCATGATTGGTTGAGCACCGATGGATTCATCATTCTCTCCCCCTTTCGGTGAATCCTGGGAGCATCTTTTCCTTTTATTTTTAGTAGCCACATGTTTAAGGCAAAGTGGGGAGCCAGCCCACAGAGCCCTTGGTTCTGGTCTTTCCCAGTGTCCTCCGGTCTTTCCCGGACGTCCTCCGGCCTATTCCCGGAAGTCAATGGTTTACCCATGCATCAGTAGAAAGAAACTCGTGGAGAGCGTGGCAGCAGAGAGTCCTCAGAAGAGAAGCCCCCTTCAAGCAAGTGTTTCGGCCCTTATCTCCTGACACTCTAGGGGGGTTGGGCCACACCCGGTTCATGACTCCGGATGTCCCTCTGCTGCCCCTTTTTTTCCCATCTTGGGACGAGCCATGGCTGGGATTCGAACCCATGACCCTCTGGACATGCTCATTTTCCACTTAATGACTCGCGCTTTAACCACTGAGCCACAGGGACACCTGATATTTGTAGGGAAATTAAGCCTTATGAAGTTCACTTTTGTTCCTCCTTGACCAGATCCAGCTTGAACACCTCTCTGCCGCTTCTGCCATTGCTTTCAGGGCTCTGGTTTTTTCCTTCCCTGCAACTGAGAGCTGTTTCATGAGGCTGTATGCAGACGTTCCTACAAACCCCCTAGCTCCAATTTCTGCAGTGAGGACTTTGACCTGATAGCCTTCTCTCCTCAGGCTGTTTGCCAGATCAGCATACTTTTCAGTCTTGTAGATTTGAGCTGCCTCCATTCTGTTCTCATATGGCACCGTGAGCTCGATCATGATCAGCTGCTTGGTTGACTTAGAGTGGACTACTATGTCTGGTCTCATGCCACTCTTGCTGATGATCTCTGGGTGACTCTTCCATTCTGGGAGGTCTGCAGTGCACTCCCAGTCATCTGCCCCGTCCAGCAGACTCTGCCTGCATGTTTCGAGTGGCACTGTTGTTCTTGGCCATGATTTGCTGCCTCCTGCCGTGAAGAATGTTGCGAGTGCTTTTGGAGTCCTGATTTTCCCTTTTGTGGTGTTGGTACTAGCCCAGACTACTTGTACAATTTCTTTGAGCACTTGGTTGTGCCTCCATGTGTACCTTCCTTGAGCCAGGGCTACTTTACATGAGCTTAGGACATGCTCCACTGTTTGTTTTTCATGGCAGAGGGGGCATGCAGGATCGTCTGTTTTCCCCCACTTCACCAGGTTTGCATTTGAGGGCAGAAGGTCATATGCAGATCTGAGAATGAAGCTGATCCTGAGAGGGGCCATGTGCCAAATGTCATTCCAAGTGAGACTTCTTTGGAGTGCATTCTCCCACGTTGTCCATTGCCCTTGCTGGCTCTGCTGGACTGCTTTTTGGAGTCTTTTTTGGTCTTCTTCTTTTCTCATCTCCTGAATCATCATGTCTCTTTTGACTTTTCCTTTGGCCTTTGACCACCATTCAGTTTTGGTCACCCCCAGTCCCTGTCTGTTGGTCTGTGTGTGTCCTGTTATTTCTCTGATCTTGAGACTTTCTTTTGCAGAATCCATCGCCTCTTGAACTTTCCATTTTCTGCCTGTCTTCAGCTGGGGCTTAATTGCTTCTACCACCTTGTCTCCTGAGTCCTCCAGCATGCTTTGAAGTCTGATCTTCCCTGCTTTGTATTCCTCCAGGATGGATTTCAGGGTAGTTTCAGCTTTGCTTGGCGACAGTACAGCGCTATGTCAGTCAGACAGGGTGGGACACCAAGCCATTTCCTTGTGAACTTGTTGATTTTGGCTTCCATTGCCTCCACTATGCTGGTGCAGATGTCGTATATCATCAGAGGCCATAGCAGCTTTGGTATCAGCATGAACTGCAGACACCAGACCTTGTATTTGCCAGGAAGCCCACACTGGTCAATGGTCTCCAAGCCTTCCTCCGCCATCTGCTTGGTTTCTTTTGCTCTTTGTGTGTCTTTCAGCGTATCATCATACCATCTTCCAAGGCTCTTGACTGGTTCTTCTGTGACTGTTGGAATGGCCTGGTTGGCAACACTGAAGACCACAGATCCGGCCACTTTTCCTTTCCTCAGTGAGAGACTCCGTGATTTCTTTGGCTTGAACTTCATTCTGGATGAGGCAACTATGTCGTCCAGCCTCTCCAGCACATGACGTGTCTCGTCTTCTCTGGATGAAATCACTGTAGTGTCATCCATGAAAGCCTTGAGAGGAGGCATCTTGTATCCATCGCCAAGGTCTGTTTGTCTCGCGTTGTTTGTTGCTGCTTTCAAGATGAGTTCCATTGCCAGCACGAACAGTATTGGGAAATTGCACAGCCCATTGCAATACCCACTTCCAAGTTGATCCAGTCTGTTGTGTACTCCTTGGTAGAGAACCGCATTGAGAAGCCATTGAAGTACTTCTTGAGCATGTCGCGGATGTTCTTTGGCACATGGTACATCTCAAGAGCCAACTGTATCATCTCATGGGGCACAGATCCATATGCGTTTGCCAGATCAAGCCACACTACGTCCAGGTCTCTCTTTTCTGGTTTTGCTTTTTGGATTGCGTCCCAGATCATTGTGGCGTGTTCTACACAGCCCGCCACGCCTGGGATGCCACCTTTCTGGACTGACACATCCAAGTACTTGTTTTCCATCAGGTACTTGGTCAGCCTTGCTGCCATGACAGAGAAGAAGATTTTCCCTTCGACGTTCAGTAGTGATATTGGCCTGAACTGGCTAATGTCACTTGAGTTTTGCTCTTTGGGGATGTACACACCATCTGCCGTCATCCACTGGCCGCTGATCTTCTGGTTTCTCCAAGCCGATCGCAGCAGCCTGTGGAGCTACTCCAGCACCTTGGGACATTTCTTGTAAAGCTGGTAAGGTATTCCGTTTGGCCCTGGTGATGATTTGGCTCTGGCTTTGTCGACCACCTTCTTGATTTCCGCCAACGTTGGAGGCTTGCCATTGAACTGTTCCTCAGGGTTGGTTGGCCACACCAGACCTTGAATGTCGAGTGGTGCTTTGCTCTGTGGGTCAGAGTATGTTTTCCTCAGATGCTGCTCAAGAACTCCTTTGTCCACACTTAGGGTCCCAGATTTTGGCTGCTCAAACAGTGTTCTGGCAAACTGGAAGGGGTCTCTGAAGAAGCGCTCTTGTGTCTTCTTCTTTTTGCTCTTCCTCTTCCTCGCAGATTCCGCTTTGCTGAGGGCACTGTGTTTTTCTTTCAGGTCTTTCCACAGTTTTTCCAAGCCTTGTTTTTCAGCTGGCAGTGCGGTCTTCATTTGCATCTTGAGGTTTTTCTTTTGGACCCTGATCTTGTCCATCTTTTCTTGGCGTCTGGATTTCTTTGGAGGTGTTTTCTCTTTGGGTAGTTTTGCTCCATAGGCGTCTCTACATGTGGCATACACAATGTCCCCATATGTGGCTAGTTTGTGTTCCAGGGTGCTTTTCCCTATCAGTGCATCGAGTCTTTGGACGATTTTTGCATCCAGTTTCTCCCAATCTTCAGTTTCGTTTGCTCGTGGCAGGTTGAGTTTCAGGCGCCTGGCATCGAGGGCCTGTGCAAATTCCTCATCCGAACCAACAGCGTGGATGTCCTTGGCACTGTGGTTTAAATCCTGGCCTTGGTCTTCCGACGTCTTATCTGCTGATGCAGTGCGCTGCTGCTCATTCAGATGAGTCTTCACACATCCCATCTTTGTTCTGTGGATCTTCATGCCACGGGTGGTAGCGAAACGCTTTCCACAGACACATGGATATTCCATTTGGTCCATGTTCATAGTCCGTTTGGGATTTGCAGTCATGATTGGTTGAGCACCGATGGATTCATCATTCTCTCCCCCTTTCGGTGAATCCTGGGAGCATCTTTTCCTTTTATTTTTAGTAGCCACATGTTTAAGGCAAAGTGGGGAGCCAGCCCACAGAGCCCTTGGTTCTGGTCTTTCCCAGTGTCCTCCGGTCTTTCCCGGACGTCCTCCGGCCTATTCCCGGAAGTCAATGGTTTACCCATGCATCAGTAGAAAGAAACTCGTGGAGAGCGTGGCAGCAGAGAGTCCTCAGAAGAGAAGCCCCCTTCAAGCAAGTGTTTCGGCCCTTATCTCCTGACACTCTAGGGGGGTTGGGCCACACCCGGTTCATGACTCCGGATGTCCCTCTGCTGCCCCTTTTTTTCCCATCTTGGGACGAGCCATGGCTGGGATTCGAACCCATGACCCTCTGGACATGCTCATTTTCCACTTAATGACTCGCGCTTTAACCACTGAGCCACAGGGACACCTGATATTTGTAGGGAAATTAAGCCTTATGAAGTTCACTTTTGTTCCTCCTTGACCAGATCCAGCTTGAACACCTCTCTGCCGCTTCTGCCATTGCTTTCAGGGCTCTGGTTTTTCCTTCCCTGCAACTGAGAGCTGTTTCATGAGGCTGTATGCAGACGTTCCTACAAACCCCCTAGCTCCAATTTCTGCAGTGAGGACTTTGACCTGATAGCCTTCTCTCCTCAGGCTGTTTGCCAGATCAGCATACTTTTCAGTCTTGTAGATTTGAGCTGCCTCCATTCTGTTCTCATATGGCACCGTGAGCTCGATCATGATCAGCTGCTTGGTTGACTTAGAGTGGACTACTATGTCTGGTCTCATGCCACTCTTGCTGATGATCTCTGGGTGACTCTTCCATTCTGGGAGGTCTGCAGTGCACTCCCAGTCATCTGCCCCGTCCAGCAGACTCTGCCTGCATGTTTCGAGTGGCACTGTTGTTCTTGGCCATGATTTGCTGCCTCCTGCCGTGAAGAATGTTGCGGGTGCTTTTGGAGTCCTGATTTTCCCTTTTGTGGTGTTGGTACTAGCCCAGACTACTTGTACAATTTCTTTGAGCACTTGGTTGTGCCTCCATGTGTACCTTCCTTGAGCCAGGGCTACTTTACATGAGCTTAGGACATGCTCCACTGTTTGTTTTTCATGGCAGAGGGGGCATGCAGGATCGTCTGTTTTCCCCCACTTCACCAGGTTTGCATTTGAGGGCAGAAGGTCATATGCAGATCTGAGAATGAAGCTGATCCTGAGAGGGGCCATGTGCCAAATGTCATTCCAAGTGAGACTTCTTTGGAGTGCATTCTCCCACGTTGTCCATTGCCCTTGCTGGCTCTGCTGGACTGCTTTTTGGAGTCTTTTTTGGTCTTCTTCTTTTCTCATCTCCTGAATCATCATGTCTCTTTTGGCTTTTCCTTTGGCCTTTGACCACCATTCAGTTTTGGTCACCCCCAGTCCCTGTCTGTTGGTCTGTGTGTGTCCACTACTCTTAAACACATGGACATACTGTCCTCTTTGGCTTTTCCTTTGGCCTTTGACCACCATTCAGTTTTGGTCACCCCCAGTCCCTGTCTGTTGGTCTGTGTGTGTCCACTACTCTTAAACACATGGACATACTGTCTCTTTTGGCTTTTCCTTTGGCCTTTGACCACCATTCAGTTTTGGTCACCCCCAGTCCCTGTCTGTTGGTCTGTGTGTGTCCACTACTCTTAAACACATGGACATACTGTCTCTTTTGGCTTTTCCTTTGGCCTTTGACCACCATTCAGTTTTGGTCACCCCCAGTCCCTGTCTGTTGGTCTGTGTGTGTCCACTACTCTTAAACACATGGACATACTGTCTCTTTTGGCTTTTCCTTTGGCCTTTGACCACCATTCAGTTTTGGTCACCCCCAGTCCCTGTCTGTTGGTCTGTGTGTGTCCACTACTCTTAAACACATGGACATACTGATTTAGTACCGCCGATCGGTGACACACGTTCACAATAATACTTGAAATTTCTGTCTTAAAAGATGTGGGGAGGAATGGAGCTGTGGGTGTCAGTGACAACCTTATGGAAGGAATTCTTATTAGCTGGCAAAACTTAGACGTTGACAATCTTAAAGTTACTGTTGTGGTTCGTCACGATGGTGAAAATTTTAAGGTCGTAACAACAAGCAACAAAATCAATGTTAGTCTTAATAGAAACAATCTGACAAAACTGAGTTGGATTAATCTGACACATTTGGGCCTTATAGGGTTTTATTATACTGAACAAGTTTTGACAGAGAGTATGATAAAAACAATAACTGGATTAGATTAAATTCTGTTTTAAAAACTATGGAGCAGACAACTTTGGTGTCAATGCCGATGTTAAACTTTATGTCAAAAACCCCTCATTGTTCATTGATTTGTGGACAGACTGGTTGTGGAAAAACAATATTTGTCCTCGACCTATTACAAACAGTTTATCGTTATAATTTTGATCATATTGTAATTTTCTGTCCAACACTCAAATGGAACAAAGCATATCACGACAGAAGGTTTATATGGACAGATGATGAAATCTATTTAGTTGATCCTAGCAATAAACTTAGCGAGTGCTTAGAACACTTTTATAAATTGTTTGAGGGAACGCAGACACTATTTATTATAGATGACTGTTCGGCAGAAAGAGACATAGTTAGAAAAAGAAATACTTTATCAAAACTGGCTTTCAGTGGAAGACATGCTGGGATAAGTGTGTGGATTTTATGTCAAAAATATAACTCAGTTTTAAAAGACTTTAGAGAACAGTTAAAGACTGTAGTTTTATTCCACATGAAAGACAGAGACGCATTTGATGAATGTATGCGTGAAAATGATGTTATTGAAAACGATCAAGAAAAACGAAGGATTAAGCAAAAACTAAAGTCTCAAAAGTTTTCTAAATTAGTGTTAAAAACAGATAATCCTACACATTATGTATGTTTGTAAAGTGTTTACTATTAGAGAACTATAAAATAGGCATTCTGGGTAAGCCGGCGGAGCAACAGCGAAACCGGCTTCAGCCGGTTGGAGCTGGCGGAGGTGGGTGAGCCAGAATGCCTATTTTATAGTTCTCTGTGGTCGAAAAACTTAGCGGATGTGGTTTAGCGTATATGGACTAGTCCGCACGCAGTGACGCCTCCTAGATGAAACTGAAACAGAAACTACTACGGCTTCAAGTCATGATCACCTTAATATATAAAAGGTAAACCTTTCACTCGGCAAAGAATGAGAGGCGGTTAGTTACCGCAAGGACATAAACAAACAAAGTACAGGACAAATTTGTACTTTGTTTGTCTGTGTCCTTGGCGGTAACTAACCCCCTCTCTCTCTAAATTTTGCTTCATTTTCCGCCCTGAGTCACTCCCGTATTGAAACTTCGGCAAAGAATGTTAGGTCCAGCTGTGCCATCTGTGGTCAATTGAGCGTTAGCGGAGGAAAAGACCCAATAAAGTCTTTATGCATGAAACTCGCTGATTAATCCACTCATGTCCAAACCCATGTTGACACAAACAGAAACGCATTTACACGCTTTTTGCACGCAGGCTGCAATAAATCAAAGTCAGCCGGTCATTTTGCACTTTTATGGCAGAGGGCAAACAAAAATAGCTGCTGTGGCCGGTAGTTTCAGGGTAATAACACATTTTATAAGCTTTAAACGGCAAGAGAGAGAGAGAGAGAGAGAGAGGGGGAGAGAGAGAGAGGGAGAGAAAGAGAGAGGGAGAGAGAGAGAGAAAGAAAGAGAGAGAGAAAGAAAGAAAGGGAGAGAGAGAGAGACAGTGAGAGAGAGAGACAGAGAGAGGAGAGAGAAAGAGAGAGAGAGAGAGACAGAGAGAGAAAGAGAGAGAGAGAGAGGGAGGGAGAGAGAGAGGGAGAAAGAGAGAGAGAAAGGGAGTTAAAAGAGAGAGAGAGAGAGAGAGAGAGATTGATTGATTGATCTTTAATACACAAGGATGGAGATTTTAGGCCAAAGCCTAGTCTAACAATCTGTCCTTGTCATGCATACATTATTTCAGCACATATCATTCATACTGACAATTCAACATAACAACATAGTAATCTAATTCTACAATGATAAGCAAACAATTCATAAAAGCACTAATGAGATGGGGGATGGTAAAACAGAAGGAAACTTACAAACAAACAAACAAAACTACAGAGAGAGAGGTCAGAGGAGGGTGGGGAAGAGAGAATGGTAGATAGGGGGAGGAGAAAAGGGATGGTAGACAGAGTGGGAGTGGGGATGAGCGATTTTAACGGAGTAGGTTTTATGTTTAGACGATTTATTCAAAGTATGGTTCACAGAAGACTTTGCAAATGGGCGCTAATCATTGTAATTGAATAATTTAATTACTGAGACATAAAATGTTTATGCAAATGTTCCTTGAAAAGTTTTAAAGTATTCATGTTTTGTAGATTCGGTGGAAGTGAGTTCCAGACATATGGTCCAGAGTAAGCTAGGCTTGTTTTGTAGATCAATGCGTGGGTAGGGAAGAAGGAATTTCGTCGAGCCAGAAGAGCTGTTCGATCTTGTAAAAAGGGCATTGATATAACATGGCATAGTATCTGTCAAGATTGTAAACATAAATGATGCCTTGTTGAATTCCAATTGCCTATTCCACTAATCGTCTCCAGCGACACGTCTGTCGTGTAAGAGAGAGAGAGAGAGAGAGAGAGAGAGAGAGAGAGAGAGAGAGAGAGATTTTCTTATGTGGGACATGACTTAAACGTATTCATGCTGCCCTGATCCACAAGGGAAACTAAAGAAAACATAAACAAGCGCGATATTTACAAAACAGAATGTGAACACTTTTAAATAAGAAACGATTAAAAACAAAAACCTCTGAACGAGTGGTAGGTAATGTGCATTGTCGCGGGTATTTTCCCAAAACGCTCATGTATGATCTACCCCTGGCTGCATGTATATGATCTACCCCTGGCTGCATGTATATGATCTACCCCTGGCTGCATGTATATGATCTACCCCTGGCTGCATGTATATGATCTACCCCTGGCTGCATGTATATGATCTACCCCTGGCTGCATGTATATGATCTACCCCTGGCTGCATGTATGCATGAAAGAGCTCCTTCCGGGCTTTGAGGCGGAGGAAAAATGGAATTTGTGAAAGGTAAAAGAC
The DNA here is from genome assembly GCA_033310375.1 of Conus canariensis. NCBI lineage: Eukaryota > Metazoa > Mollusca > Gastropoda > Neogastropoda > Conidae > Conus > Conus canariensis. The sequence goes on along the minus strand of JAMYXO010000165.1, from coordinate 15,287 downwards.
TAAAAGATTTGTTAGCTTGCCGTGCCGATGTCAGATAAATTAAGCTGAATTATAGTATCTACGATCATACCTGAGAGATTGTGAAACTCTACCTCTTCAATCTCACTGAGTCCAAATACAACTAGTTCGGAGAATACTGTGACAGTTCTGACGTTTCTGAATTGTAGTTATCAACATCTGCATGCAGCTGATGCATTTAATGACGTGTGGTTTGATTCGGTTTGTCTTATCACTTTATCTACATTTTCCTGAAAATGTTGATGAGCTGAATAGATGGTTGTGTATTCAGAAAAAAAAAAGAAAACAAACAGACAAACAAACAAACAAAAAAAATCCAGATCAAATTGTTGACATGTCAAGAGAACTAGACCTAAAATCGACCCTTGTGATACACTATCATTTTGATTAGGATATATATACATATATATATATATATATTTTTTTTTTTTTTTGGTGTTCACCTTGTGGCACAGTATTATTTTGATTCGGAGATAGATATATCTTATTGTTCATCTTGTGGTACACGACTATTTTGATTAGGAGATAGATATATTTTATTGTTCAGACAGACGTGTCGCTGGAGACGATTAGTGGAAGTAGCAATTAGCGACATCTGATCCGTAAAGAATGGTTAATCATAATGAAAGTCTTTCACGAAATATACAAAGATCACTACAGTGAACTCATCAGTACTGCTGTTTGTTAGGCAACTGTTAATAAAATTATTAAATCCGCATAGAACTGATTTTTTTAAATATAACACGTGCTTGTTTGGGGTGGTGGAAGTCAAATTTTGCAGTGTGTGATAACACATGTCGTTTGATGTGTTGTTCTACAGGTTTGGAATGGATTGATAGAAAATCAAAATCGGTCTATAGTTCGAAGAATAATTACATCCGCCCGATTTGTGTCGATGAATTATTTTTGTTTGTTTTAAAATGTTTGATGAAACAGTTTCCACTGACACAAAGATCAACGGCTTACACTGTCCAGACTGACGTAGTTACGTCAGAGGGAACTGAATCACATATATTATTTGTCTGGCTTTTGGTCGATTCTGGGTAAAGGCCCATTGACGGTGAGGAAAAACCCACTGACCACAGGGAAAGTCCTGCTGACAGCAGGAAAGATTGTAACCCGAGACCCCCCTCAGAGGGCACAAAAAATCCTCATGGCGAAAGCTTGGTCGTGTCTGGAGTTGTGCTGTTTTCACCTGTCAACAGAACAGCAACGAGTGAGGCTGTCGGATGCACACAGCAGCTGCTTGACGGTGGCGTCTTTTGCCGGTGGGCTGCAGTCATATAACAATGGGCTGGTGCACCCATGGGGACGCACCCGTGGAGGTTCTGTCGTGTTGCGTCCAGTGATTATTACACACAGGCATCTGTCAGGGAAAAAGTATGTCCCTTGACGTCTTAATGGAATGCCGTATGCGTGCCTGCACCATATGTCAACACAGCGCAGGCTTTCAAGGGGCGTGCAGGATTGCTCCCAGCTGGTTGGTTCGGCAGTTGAGGATAGCGATTCTCTGGGTCCCACTCGCACCTTCAAGTGTATCTCTTTCTTCTTTCATATATTGTTGAAAAAGAAATCCGGTCATTACTCTGTCCCAAAATCTCATCCATTCATTTTGACAAATCCTCATTCATTTACTCATTCATTTTTCAAAAGAACAAGTTATCTTGTCCGCACTCAAGGCAACTTGGCAAACGAACGGGACATCATGGGCATACCTTGCAATATGCATGTATTGTAGATTGTGATAAGGAGACACGAGTAAACTCTCAGGTAAACAGCGGTTCATTGGTACACCACATGAGGTTTTCAACACGCAGCGCCAACATATGAAAGAAATAAATAGAAGCAAAGAAACAGATGAACTTTTAAGGCACTGCCTTGGCTGACGTTTATGCACATTCAGGAAAGAAAAAAAGAGAGAGAAAAAAAGCTAGAACCCGACTATGATAATACCAAACTACGTAAGTGATCCGTCTCAACCGATATGCTCCTCTCTGCCAACAGCACAAAGACAGAGGAAAATATCTGAGACTTCTTGCCTCCGCTTTTGCTGTTATTCCAGCGAAAGTAATGCTGAAGACAAGCAAAAATTCAAACTGTAGGAAGAATACCAGCAGATTTGAGAGTCTCTGCAAGCGTGGTTGAAATGCAGTTCATGGGACAAGACAGACCAGTTGTGTGGGCTATTACGAGCTTATGTGGAATTCGCCTGTCAATAGAAATCCAGCAGACCCCAGCATCAAACTCGACGGTTATGCCAGACATACACAAGCCAGGGAATAGACCTTGATTGTTCTAACTTTATGAAGAGAGCAAAACGAAGATCACGCAAATATAACAATGACAACGATATTCGAATATTCTTCTCAAAAGCGACGTTTCTTAAGGTCGTTAAAAAGTCAGCCTCAGGGTCAACATCCCTTGCAAGTATCTATTTATACATAAGTACAATAAACCGTCTTCATGATGGCATCTGCCAAAGAAAAACAAAAATGTCACGTCTTACTGGAAGGACACATCTTGACATACAATCCCTTCAGTGGATCAATATCATGAGGTGCTCAGTTTGATATCAGATCCATCAATCGATCACATGCAAACTTTTACAGTCCAGCTGTTTGTGAGTTTTGTTTCCTTGTTACCGATTTCAACCACAGCCAAAGGACGTGTATATATCTTTCTCTTTTTGTTGTTGTTGCAACATTTGCAGAGTACGTTTCAATTATTTGTTGTAGATCTGTCGTGAATAATTTCATTCACGACAATGAC
>JAMYXO010000165.1:0-7500 GCA_033310375.1 Conus canariensis | reverse complement strand
GTATGGTGTTGTTCTATGTTGTTGGTGTGTTATTCTGTATTGTATAGTGTTGTTTCTATGTTGTGTGGTGTTATTCTGTATTGTATGGTGTTGTTCTATGTGTGTGTGCGTTATTCTATATTGTGTGGTGTTGTTCTATGTTTTGTAGCGTTATTCTGTATTGTATGGTGTTGTTCTATGTTGTGTGGCGTTATTCTATATTGTATGGTGTGTTCTATGTTTGGCTTATTCTGTATTGTATGGTGTTGTTGTGTGGCGTTATTCTGTATTGTATGGTGTTGTTCTAAATTCAGTACTGTGTGGTGTTGTTATGTTGTTTGGCGTTATTCGTATTGTTGTGTTGTTCTATGTTGTGTTGGCGTTATTCTGTATTGTATGGTGTTGTTCTATGTTGTTTGGCGTTATTCTGTATTGTATGGTGTTGTTCTATGTTGTGTGGTGTTATTCTGTATTGTGTGGTGTTGTTCTATGTTGTGTGGCGTTATTCTGTATTGTATGGTGTTGTTCTGTGTCAGTACTGTGTGGTGTTGTCTATGTTGTGTGGTGTTATTCTGTATTGTATGGTTTGTTCTATGTTGTTTGGCGTTTATTCTGTATTGTATGGTGTTGTTCTATGTTGTTTGGCGTTATTCTGTATTGTATGGTGTTGTTCTATGTTGTGTGGTGTTATTCTGTATTGTGTGGTGTTGTTCTATGTTGTGTGGCGTTATTCTGTGTTGTATGGTGTTGTTCTATGATTCATGTACTGTGTCGGTGTTGTTCTATGTTGTGTAGTGTTATTCTGTATTGTATGGTGTTGTTCTATGTTGTTTGGCGTTATTCTGTATTGTATGGTGTTGTTCTATGTTGTGTGGTTTATTCTGTATTGTGTGGTGTTGTTCTATGTTGTGTGGCGTTATTCTGTATTGTATGGTGTTGTTCTATGATTCTGTATTGTATGGTGTTGTTCTATGTTTGTGTGGTGTTATTCTGTATTGTGTGGTGTTGTTCTATGTTGTGTGGTGTTATTCTGTATTGTTGTGGTGTTGTTCTATGTGTGTGGTGTTATTCTGTATTGTGTGGTGTGTGTTCTATGATTCTGTATTGTATGGTGTTGTTCTATGTTGTGTACGGTGTTATTGTTTTTCTTGTTGTGTGTTGGTGTGGGTATTTGTTTGTGTTGTTTGTGGTTATTTGTGTGTGTTGTTTGTTGTGTTTTTGTGTTGTGTTGTTTGTGTTGGGTTCTATTGTTGTGTGTTGTGTTGTGTGGTTGTTTGTTGTGGTGTGTTGTGTTGGTTGTGTGGGTTGTTCGTATGTGTGTGTTGTTGTTGTTGGTTATTTGTATTTTGTGTTTGTGTTGGGTTTTCTGTGTTCTTTTTTTCGTATTCTGATTTGTGTTGTTTTGTTTTTTATTTGATTGTTGTGTTGTCGTTTTGTTCGTATGTAGTGTTGTTCTGTGTCGCTTGTGGTTTCTTGTGGTGGTGTTCTGATGTGGGTGTCGTTGTTCTATTCATTGTTGTTTGTTTATGTGTTGGTATCTGTTTGTTTGTATGTTTGTTGTATTCTTATTGTGTGTGTTGTTCTGTTGTGTGGCGTTCGTGTGTATGGGTGTTCTTTGTATTGTGTTGTTCTTTTGTGTGTGTTTCTGTATTGTGGTGTTGTCTTGTGTTGCATCTGTATGGTGTTGTTCTATGTTTTGGTGTATTGTATGTTGTTGTTTATGGTGTTGCTACTGTATTGATGGTGTTGTTCTGATTCTATTTGTTTTTCTATTTGTGTTGTTCTGTATGTGTTTGTTCTGTTGTGGGTGTTATTTGATTGTGTGTGTTCTTGTTGTGGGGTATTCTGTATTGTGTGTGTTGTTCTTATTGTTTGTATGTGTTGTTCTATTGTGGGTTTTGTATTGTGTGTGTTGTTCTATGTTGTGTGGGTTATTCTGATTGTGTGTTGTTCTGTTTGTGTTTTTCTGTATTTGTGGGTTGTTCTATGTTTGTGGTTTTATCTGTATTGATGGGTTGTTCTATGTTGTTTGGCGTTATTCTGTATTGTTGGTGTTGTTCTATGTTGTTTGGCGTTATTCTGTATTGTATGGTGTTGTTCTATGTTTTGTATTTGTATTGTATGGTGTTGTTCTATGTTTGTATTGTATGGTGTTGTTCTATGTTGTGTGGGTTATTCTGTATTGTATGTGTTGTTCTATGTTGTGTGGCGTTATTCTGTATTGTATGTGTTGTTCTATGTTGTGTGGGTTTTCTGTATTGTTGTGTTGTTCTATGTTGTGTGCGTTATTCTGTTTGTTGGTGTTGTTCTTGTTGTGTGCGTTATTCTTATTGTATGGTGTTGTTCTATGTTGTGTAGCGTTATTCTGTATTGTATGGTGTTGTTCTATGTTGTGTGTAGCGTTTTTTTTGTATTTATGGTGTTGTTCTATGTTGTGTGCGTTTATTCTATTTGTATGGTGTTGTTCTAAGTTTGTAGCGTTATTCTGTATTGTATGTGTTGTTCTATGATTCAGTACTGTGTGGTGTTGTTCTATGTTGTTTGGCGGTATTCTGTATTGTATGGTGTTGTTCTATGATTCAGTACTGTTGGTGTTGTTCTATGTTGTTTGCGTATTCTGTATTGTATGGTGTTGTTGTATGTTGTGTGGCGTTATCTGTATTGTATGGTGTTGTTCTATGTTGTGTGGCGTATTCTGTACTGTATGCTGTTGTTCTATTTTGTATGGCGTGATTCTGTATTGTTGGTTTGATGTCGTGTGCTCTCTGTTATGTATGTGCTGTTGTTCTGTGTTGTATAGAGATTTGTTGTCTGTTGTTTGGTGCTGGAGTGTATCCTGTGGTGTTGTTCTATACTTGTGTTGTTGCTGTGGTGTTGTGTAGTGTGGTGTGGTGGTGTTGCGTTGTGTGTGTGTGTGGTGTTTGCGTTGTGTTGTGTTGTGTTGTGTTGTGTTATGTGGTGTGGTGTGGTGTGTGTTGCGGTGTTGTGTGATGGGTGTGGTTATGTTGTGTTGTGTTGTGTTGTGTGTGTGGTTGTATGTGTGTGTGTTGTGTTGTGTTGTGTTGGTTTGTTGTGTTGTTTGTGGGTGTATTTGTGTGTGATTGTTGTTAGTTGTGTTGTTCGTGTGGTGTGGTGTGGTGTGTGTGTGGTGTGGTGTGTTCGATCGTGTGTGTCTGTTGGTTGTGTTGTGTTATGTTGTATTTTGTGTTGTGTTGTGTGGTGTTTTCTGTGTTCTCTTTTTTCTGTATTCACTGATGTTGTGTTGTGTCTTGTTACTATTTATCTGTTGTGTATGGTGTTGTGCTGTTGTGTTGTTTGTTGGTGTGTTGTTCTGTGCTCGCTATGCTGCGTTACTGTGTGATCTGTGTGTTGATGTGGCGTGCGCGTTGTTCTAATGTCATTGTTGTGTGTTGTATGTGTTGTTGTGTCGGTTTGTTGTGTGTGTTGTTGTTCATTTGTGTGATGTTGTTCTGCGTTGTTTGCGTTCTGTGTATTGCGGGGTTTGTTTTGTATTGTGTTGTTCTTCTTGTGTGGTGTTCTTGTATTCGCGAGGGTGTTGTCTTGTAGCTCGTATAGTTGCTGTATTGTTTTGGTTGTATTGTCATGTTGTTCGTATTAAATGTGTTGCACTGTTTATGGGATGGTGTTGTATGACTCCATCTTGTTATACTGTATAATCTTGTGTTGTTCTGTATGTGTATTGTGTTCTGTACTGTGAGTGTTTTTTGAGTTGTGATGCTGTTCTGTGTTGTCGGGTGTTCTGTAATGTGTGCTGTTGTTCTCTATTGTTATGTGTTCCATATTGTGGAGCGTTTTGGATTGTGTGATGTTGTTCTATGTTGTGTGGTTATTTGATTGTGATGTTCTGTGTACGTGTTTGTTTGTATCATGTGAGTTGTTCTGTTCTGTGTATTCGTTTGGTGGTGTTCTTGTTTGTGCGTTTTTTGTTGTGGTGTTTGTTTATGTTGTGTGGGTTATTCTGATTGTTGTGTGTTCTATGTTCGTATGTTGTGTTGTTCTATGATTTGTATTGTTGGTGTTGTTCTTTGTGGTGTTCTGTTGTATGGTGTTTTCTGTTTTGCGTTTTCTGTTTGTATGGTGTTTTCTATTTGTGTGGCTTTTCTGTATTGTTGGTGTTGTTTATGTTGTGTGGGTTATTCGTATGTGTGGTGTGTTCTATGTTGTGTGCGTTTTCTTATTGTTGGTGTTGTTTTTTGTGGGTTTTCTGTATTGTTGGTTTGTCTATGTTGTGTGGCGTTTTTTTTTGTATTATTGGGTTTCTTTTGTTGGTGTTTTCTGTATTGTATGGTATTGTTCTATGTTGTGTGGCGTTATTCTGTATTATGTGGTGTTGTTCTATGTTGTGTGGCGTTATTCTGTATTGTATGGTGTTGTTCTATGATTCTGTATTGTATGGTGTTGTTCTATGATTCAGTACTGTATGGTGTTGTTCTATGTTGTGTGGCGTTATTCTGTATTGTATGGTGTTGTTCTATGTTGTGTGGCGTTATTCTGTATTGTATGGTGTTGTTCTATGTTGTGTGGCGTTATTCTGTATTGTATGGTGTTGTTCTATGTTGTGTAGTATTAGTCAGTGTTGTGTGGTGTCGTCATGTGTTGCGTGATGTCATTCTGTGTTGTGTTGTGTTTTGTGTTGTGTGATGATGTTATGTGGTGCGTGGTGTTGTTCTGTGATGTTTGGTGTTATTCTGTACTGTGTTGTCTTGTTCTATATTGCGTACGGGTGTAGCTCTGTATCGTATTGTGTGGTTTCGTACCGTCGTGTGTGGCGTGCTGTACTATGTCGTTGTGTTTTGTGCTGTACTGTTTTATGTGGTGTTGCATTGTGTTGTACTGTGTGGTGGCGTATTTCATTATATTCTGTGGCATTATTCCTCCTGCACATGTCACATTGTCCTGCATGGGGGCGGGAACTTGCAAGCAGAAGAACGTGACAAACCTTGCCCGGCAGCAGCAGTGGAAAACTTGGTGGGACAGCACACTGCTTGAGCATGCAAGCACGTCCAACACGGATGACGCTGCCTATCTGCACAGACCGACCGACCCATTTTTACTGGGGTCTATATATTCAGAGAGAGAGAGAGAGAGAGAGAGAGAGAGGATCTTATTCCCTCGTCAACTGTGCGTGTGGCGACACACCCTGTGTATAGTAGACCCGGCCAATGGACTGTTGTGATTTTGCTATTCCAAACAAACAAACAAAACATAACGAGACAAAAAGAAAAAGACACAGAAAAACAGCGAAAAGAAAAGGAAGGAAAAAAAAAAACGAAAAGAAAAGAAAAGTAAGAAAGAACGAACAAAAAAAAAAAATGAAAGAAAGAAAGAAAGAACGAACGAAGAAAAGAAAGAAAGTAAGAAAGAACTGAGAAAAAGAAAGAAGGAAAGAAAAAAGACAGAAAGAACCAATGGAGAACGGAAAGAACGAAAAAAAAAAAAAAAAACGAAAAGAAAAGAAGAAAAGAAAGAAAGAAGCATAAACACATAAAAGAAAGAACTGATAAAAGAAAGAAAGAAAGAACGACGAAAAGAAAAAAGAAAGAAAGAAAGAAAGAAGAAGAAAGAAAGAAAGCAAGAAAGAACTGATAAAAGAAAGAAGGAAAGAAAAAAGAAAGAAAGAAAGAACAGAGAAAGGAAAGGAAGAAAGAAAGAACAGAGAAAAGAAAGAAAGAAAGTAGAGAGAAAGAAAGAAAGAACGAAGAAAAGAAAGAAAGAAAGGAAGAAACAAAGAGACAAATAAATCAACAAAGAAAGAAAGTAAGAAAGAAAGAAAGAATGAAAGAAAAAACAGAGAAAAGAAAGAAAGAACGAAAGAAAGAAAGAAAGAAAGGAAGGAAAAAAGAGACAAATAAATCAACAAAGAAAGAAAGAAAGAAAGAAAATGCAGTCAACAAACTGCTGGACCCAGTTTTCACGTCACACTGAGCACGATGCGTCGTTCTATTGTTCATCGCGTTGTCTTGCTTTATGGGTCGTACAGCTTTGAAGCAATACAATAATTTCGTTTGTTCCTTCGTCGTGCAATAATTTCGTTCGTTTGTTGAGCGCGCGCGCGCGCGCGCGCGCGCGCGTGTGTGTGTGTATGTGTGTGTGTGTATGTGTTGTGTGTGTGTGTGTGTGTGTGTGTGTGTGTGTGTGTGTGTGTGTGTGTGTGTGTGTGTGTATTTGTGCATGCATACGTATTTGCATCTCTCTCTCTCTCTCTCCTCTCTCTCTCTCTCTCTCTCTCTCTCTCTCTCTCTGTGCGCTCGCGCGCGCACCTGCATGGGTGGGTATTTCTCTCTCCTGCCCCCCCCCCCCCCCCACCCGCCACTCTCTTTCTATGTATGTTTTAATGTTTGCTTGTTCTTTTGTAAGCGTATGCGTGTGTGAGAGCGCGTATGTTTGAGTGTTGGAAGTGGAAGGGGGGTGGAGGGGTGGGTGGGTGGGTGGGTGGGGGGGGTGGGGGTAGGGTGAATTGTGACGTAAAGAAACTGAAGAGCTAAAGGCTGACAAAACAATCGATTTTGTACAGAAATGAACACTAACATCACAACCAGTGTGTCATGAATCTAGCTCATAGCCTGCAAATGCTGCAACTCTAACCCGACCTACTTTCCTGCAGTTGTTTCTTTCATCCACGCAGATATTTTGGTGAGCTGTGAAATTGTTTTCTATTTTCGTGGCTAATAATGTATTTGGGTGAGTGGGTATTAGGTTTGCTTTATGGGGGATGTTCTATGCGGAGATTGGGCTCGATTTGTCCCTCTGGCAATAACAACTGATGGAAGACACTCATGGAAATATGTACATAGCCAGCTGTGACCGCGTTTATCTAAAATATCTCCACCGAGATTTGTCAAATAAAGGCTGCCGAACTGTGTTTCAGTACTCCAGAAGATTCAGAGTTTTGTTTGCTGGAATAGACTAATTTAGTAACAGCATTTTGCAACAACAACAACAACAACAAAAATCGTTTTTTTTTTTTTCTTTTTCTTCCTTTTCTCTGTTGTTTTGTTTTTTTTTCGTTTTTTTTTTTTTTTTCATTTTTCTTTTGAGCATTTTAATTGGCGCTTGAATTTTATGGCATTTCCTAGCGAGCATTGGCTGGATAAGCCTTGCATAGCGTTGGACTTCATCACATTGCATTGTATTTCATGGTATCGCATTGATTGTTCTCCCTTGTGATACAATACAGTATGTTGTATTATGTAGCACTTCTTTTATTACCTATGAATCCCATCTACCCGACATAGGGAGTGGAGTTTTGTGTGTATGACCGTTTTTTTTTTGTTTTTTTTTTCCAAACCCACCATTAAGGCAGCTAATAGTCCAACTTCGGGGAAATTTCATTCTGTTTCACTGAATTACAACAGACTTCATGACATTGCATTGCAACTGCAAAGCATTTTATTGTACTGTATTGTGTTGCATTGGATTGTAGTGCGTTGTGCTGTTATCATATTGTGATGCAGAGTTGTACATTGTGTTACAAATGAACTGCGATGAACTGGATCATGG
>JAMYXO010001662.1:0-28139 GCA_033310375.1 Conus canariensis | reverse complement strand
AAAGTGTTCATTGGGGGGAAAAAGGTTATGGGGAAAAAGATTCACTGGTAAAGTTACGAAGATGGGGGATGTAGTGGAAATTGAAAATTAAAACGTAGGCCTATACCTATAAATTATCTATCTTCTATCATTATCTATCTATTTTTAAATTCTATAAATAATTTTTTAATATTACTATATAATATATTTTGTAAAGGGATATAGACGAAACGGGAAAATTTAAAGGGCCGGGAGTTGTCTCGTGTTTGCCGATGTCACAAAGGGCTCATTTAAATTTCACGCGACGGGGGGGGAAAAACCCACACCGATTTGGCGCACTTCGATTCCGCGTGTGAACGAAAACCTGGGGGTTAAAAGGGTCGGGGACCGCTTTTTTTAAAAATCCAAATTTGGGGGTCACTGAGGGGAGAACACCTTACAAAAAGGAATTTTGTGAGTCAGGGTCAAAGCGGAAATTCGCGGTAAGGAGAGAATTTGTTAGGGCTCAAAAAATGACATGATCTCACACACAACACCACACACACACGCACACACACACACACGCACGCACGCACACACCGCGCACACACGCGCGCACGCCGCACGCACGCACCACGCCGCACCACCACGCACCACGGACACATGCGCGCGCACACACACATGCGCGGCGCACCACCCACACACACACCCACACACACACACACACCACACACACCGCACGCACGCACGCACGCACGCACGCACGCACGGACACATGCGCGCGCGCGCGCCCACACACACACACACACACCCACACACACACACACAAACACACACCCCAAATACGATGCGTGCGCGCGTACAAACCACACACACACACACATATACACACGCACACACACACCACACACCCCACACACACCACACACACACACCACACACACACAACACACACCAACACACACACACACACACACCACACACACCACACACACACACAATCATCTCTCTCCTCTCTCTCTGTCCTGTCTCTGCCCCTCGCTTCTGTCTGTCTGTCTGTCGTCTGTCTGTCGTCTTCTTCTCCTCTCTGTGTCTCTGTCTCTCTCTCTTTCTCACACACACACACACACACACAGCGCGCGCGTGCACGAGCGCGCGCGCACACACACACACAAAACACATACACACCGCGCGCTCGCGCGCGCGCGATCCCAACTTTTGTCAAAATACAGAAAAAAAAGAAATTGGGCAACCTTTTCGCTGATTTAATTCTTTCTGCTTAACACTGACTTTCCCCCCGTCACGTCAAGATAAATGCTATCTTTAAGAGCTGCACTTTATAACCATTTTAAAATAAACAGGTAGGGGGATAAACACGTTCAAACCCCATCTAAAAAAAATCCAACCCACTAGCTTACACTAAAAAAAAAAAAATGGTGAAGGTTATGGCTAGGGGCACGATTCGTACATTCAAAACCTGTTGAGAGACTGGACACCCCACGCATCAGCTTATCAACAACAACAACAAAAATAAATAAATAAATTAAAAAAAGGAGGGGGGGGGGGGGTGCAGGCGGGGAGCTATGAAAGGCACATTCAAACCCTATTCTGAAATACAACATCTCACGTACTAGCTTGAAAAAAGAAGAAAAAGAAAATAGGTGGGATGGGGCGGAGAGGTACCAAACGTACGTTCAAGCCGTATCCTAAAAGACCAAATCCACCTTTTTAGCCACCTAAAGAAAAAGAAAATAGGTGGGATGGGGCGGAGAGGTACCAAACGTACGTTCAAGCCGTATCCTAAAAGACCAAATCCACCTTTTTAGCCACCTAAAGAAAAAGAAAATAGGTGGGATGGGGCGGAGAGGTACCAAACGTACGTTCAAGCCGTATCCTAAAAGACCAAATCCACCTTTTTAGCCACCTAAAGAAAAAGAAAATAGGTGGGAATGGGGATGGGCGAGGATCTCCAAACCCCCACCACTCCCCCCCCCCCCACCCACCACCTCCCCCCCCCCCCCACTCCCCTCCCCATCCTCCTTTTCTGACTTCTGGCCCTCGGAATCTAGCCTGGCCGCCAAAATATAACCACCATATTCATTGTTATTACAATGCAAAAAACAAAACAAAAAAAACTGAAAGAAAGAAAGAAAGAAACCCGTATCAGTTGTGTTCACGAAGCAAACACACACACACACACACACACACACACACACACACACACACACACACACACACACACACACACACACATACACACATACACACACACACACATCGTATTAGTTGTTTTCACAATGCAAAAAAAAATAAAAATAAAAATAGCCACCACATCAATTGTTTTCACAATACCAAAAATAATCACCATATCAATTGTTTTCCCAATACGGCGATTTAACTGTGAACATTTGGTCAAGAATTATCGGTTTTTCAGCCGCTGCGGTGTAGATTTTTTTTGTTTGTTTTTTGTTTTTTGTTTTTGTTTTTTTGGTTTCTTCTTTTTTTTAAGCGTCTCAGATTGTGGATTAGGAGATCATGGGTTCGATTCCCATCAAAGGCATTTATCTATTTGTAGGATTTTTTTGGTCCTGGACCGCTTCCATCTGGAGCTGAGTGTGTTATGAGCCCGAATGAGTAGACTGGAACCACACTGGAACGAGTTTCATCCATTCAGTGCATGTGTGTCTGAGAGTGTTGCTGAAAAGACTGGAACCACACTGGAACGAGTTGCATCCATTCAGTGCATGTGTGTCTGAGAGTGTTGTTGAAAAGGCTGCAACCACATGAACGAGTTTCATTCATTCGGTACATGAATGTGTCTGGGAGCGTTGCTGAAAAAAAAAATTCTTAAACAACACAGCAGGTGTCTGTGTCTCTCAGGCCTGTTTGATATCGGGCTATATTGTATGAAAGGAACGGTACAGTACAACCCTGCTGCGCAGCCTAACAATTTCAGAGCATCATCTTCATCACACTCATCCCCCTTGACCGTCATAGTCTCACATCTTGTGGACCTTCGCGTCCTGTTCACGTGGTGACTCCCGTTTTGACTTCTAGCATCTCCACAGCCAATGCCCGTGTTGAATTCCTGTCGCAGTCGTCCATATCGGCAAGGTCATGGTGGCTGTCATGTGACGGGACGCAGTGGTGGCGCCCTCCGGATGGAGTCTCTCATTCACACGGGTTCCCCAACTACGCACTGACTGTCGTCAGTGGGAACTTAGCAGATGGTGTCCTTGCGTATACTGTATCTGAACTGACACCACAGAGCAACACTGATGTCATTCCTCTGCAGCGCAGTGTCTCCTCTGGTGGGTTGCCTCCCGGCGACATGATACCGGCTGCTCCCTGGGCACTGTGGGGGACAGGACTGTGACAGAATGAACATGGACAGGACTGTGTCAGAATGAACATGGACAGGACTGTGACAGAATGAACGTGGACAGGACTGTGTCAGAATGAACATGGACAGGACTGTGACAGAATGAACATGGACAGGACTGTCACAGAATGAACGTGGACAGGACTATGTCAGAATGAACATGGACAGGACTGCCACAGAATGAACATGGACAGGACTGTGTCAAAATGAACATGTACAGGACTGTGACAGAATGAACATGGACAGGACTGTGACAGAATGAACATGGACAGGACTGTGACAGAATGAACATGGACAGGACTGTGACAGAATGAACGTGGACAGGACTGTCACAGAATGAATATGGACAGGACTGTCACAGAATGAACATGGCCAGGACTGTGACAGAATGAACGTGGACAGGACTGTGGACAGAATGAACGTGGACAGGACTGTGACAGAATGAACGTGGACAGGACTGTCACAGAATGAATATGGACAGGACTGTCACAGAATGAACATGGACAGGACTGTGACAGAATGAACATGGACAGGACTGTGACAGAATGAACATGGACAGGACTGACAGAATGAACATGGACAGGACTGCCACAGAATGAACATGGACAGGACTGTGACAGAATGAACGTGGACAGGACTGTGACAGAATGAACATGGACAGGACTGTCACAGAATGAACATGGACAGGACTGTGACAGAATGAACATGGACAGGACTGTCACAGAATGAACATGGACAGGACTGTGACAGAATGAACATGCACAGGACTGTCACAGAATGAACATGGACAGGACTGTGACAGAATGAACATGGACAGGACTGTGTCAGAATGAACATGGCCAGGACTGTGTCAGAATGAACATGGAAAGGACTGTGACAGAATGAACATGGACAGGACTGTGACAGAATGAACATGGACAGGACTGTCACAGAATGAACATGGACAGCACTGTGACAGAATGAACGTGGACAGGACTGTGACAGAATGAACATGGACAGAACTGTCACAGAATGAACATGGACAGGACTGTCACAGAATGAACATGGACAGGACTGTGTCAAAATGAACATGGACAGGACTATGTCAGAATGAACATGGAGAGGACTCTCACATAATGAACATGGACAGGACTGTGTCAGAATGAACATGGACAGGACTGTGTCAAAATGAACATGGACGGGACTGACAGAATGAACATGGACAGGACTGTGACAGAATGAACATGGACAGGACTTGACAGAATGAACGTGGACAGGACTGTGTCAAAATGAACATGGACAGGACTGTGTCAGAATGAACATAGACAGGACTGACAGAATGAACATGGACAGGACTGTCACAGAATGAACATGGACAGGACTGTGACAGAATGAACATGGACAGGACTGTGACAGAATGAACATGGACAGACTGCGACAGAATGAACATGGACAGGACTGTGACAGAATGAACATGGACAGGACTGTGACAGAATGAACATGGACAGGACTGTGACAGAATGAACATGGACAGGACTGTCACAGAATGAACATGGACAGGACTGTGACAGAATGAACGTGGACATGACTGTGTCAGAATGAACATGGACAGGACTGTGTCAAAATGAACATGGACAGGACTATGTCAGAATGAACATGGACAGGACTGTGACAGAATGAACATGGACAGGACTGTGACAGAATGAACGTGGACAGGACTGTGTCAAAATGAACATGGACAGGACTGTCACAGAATGAACATGGACAGGACTGTGACAGAATGAACATGGACAGGACTGTCACAGAATGAACGTGGACAGGACTATGTCAAAATGAACATGGACAGGACTGTCACAGAATGAACATGGACAGGACTGTGACAGAATGAACATGGACAGGACTGTGACAGAATGAACGTGGACAGGACTATGTCAAAATGAACATGGACAGGACTGTGACAGAATGAACATGGACAGGACTGTGACAGAATGAACATGGACAGGACTGTCACAGAATGAACATGGACAGGACTGTGACAGAATGAACATGGACAGGACTGTCACAGAATGAACATGGACAGGACTGTCACAGAATGAACATGGACAGGACTGTGACAGAATGAACATGCACAGGACTGTCACAGAATGAACATGGACAGGACTGTGACAGAATGAACATGGACAGGACTGTGACAGAATGAACGTGGACAGGACTGTGACAGAATGAACATGGACGGGACTGACAGAATGAACATGGACAGGACTGTGACAGAATGAACATGGACAGGACTGTCACAGAATGAACATGGACAGGACTGTGACAGAATGAACGTGGACAGGACTGTCACAGAATGAACATGGACAGGACTGTCACAGAATGAACGTGGACAGCACTGTCACAGAATGAACATGGACAGGACTGTGACAGAATGAACGTGGACAGGACTGTGACAGAATGAACGTGGACAGGACTGTCACAGAATGAACATGCACAGGACTGTGACAGAATGAACATGGACAGGACTGTGACAGAATGAACATGGACAGGACTGTGACAGAATGAACATGGCCAGGACTGACAGAATGAACATGGACAGGACTGTCACTGAATGAACATGGACAGGACTGTGACAGAATGAACATGGACAGGACTGTGACAGAATGAACATGGACGGGACTGACAGAATGAACATGGACAGGACTGTCACAGAATGAACATGGACAGGACTGTGACAGAATGAACATGGACAGGACTGTCACTGAATGAACATGGACAGGACTGTGACAGAATGAACATGGACAGGACTGTGACAGAATGAACATGGACGGGACTGACAGAATGAACATGGACAGGACTGTGACAGAATGAACATGGACAGGACTGTCACAGAATGAACATGGACAGGACTGTGACAGAATGAACGTGGACAGGACTGTCACAGAATGAACATGGCCAGGACTGTGACAGAATGAACATGGACAGGACTGTGACAGAATGAACATGGACAGGACTGTCACAGAATGAACGTGGACAGGACTGTGACAGAATGAACGTGGACAGGACTGTGACAGAATGAACATGGACAGAACTGTCACAGAATGAACGTGGACAGGACTGTCACAGAATGAACGTGGACAGGACTATGACAGAATGAACATGGACAGGACTGTGACAGAATGAACATGGACAGGACTGACAGAATGAACGTGGACAGGACTGTCACAGGATGAACATGGACAGGACTGTGTCAGAATGAACATGGACAGGACTGTCACAGGATGAACATGGACAGGACTGTGACAGAATGAACGTGGACAGGACTGTGTCAGAATGAGCATGGACAGGACTGTGACAGAATGAACATGGACAGGACTGTGTCAGAATGAACATGGACAGGACTGTGTCAGAAGCAGGAATGAGCAGCGTGGGGAAACGTGCCACCAGCACCACCACCCACCCACCCGCAACAACCCTCCCTCAGGGAAGGGTGAGGGGGTCAATGGGGAGGGTACATCAGATGAGACATCAGTGACAGTTATGATAATGGTGAGTAGTAGTAGTAGTAGTAGTAGTAGTAGTAGTAGCAGCAGCAGCAGAAGCAGTAGCAGTAGCAGCAGCAAGAGTGGTGATGGTAGCAGCAACAGCGACAGCAGCGGTAGCAGTAGCAGTAGTAGTAGCAGTAGTAGTGGTGGTGGTGGTGGTGGTTGTGGTGGTGGTAGCAGTAGCAGTAGTTAGCAGCTACAACAGCATCAGCAGCAGTAGTGGTAGTAGTAGTAGTAGCAGAAGCAGCAGTAGTAGTAGTAGCGGCAGCAGCAGTAGTAGTAGTATTAGTAGCAGCAGCAGCAGCAGTAGTAGTCGTAGAAGAAGAAGGAGAACAACAACAACAACAACAACAACAGCAACAACAACAACAACGACAGCAACAGGAACAAGAACAACAAGAAGATTACAAACAAGAACAAGAAGAACGAGAACGAGAAGAAGAAGATTAAAAACGAAGAAGAACAAGAGAGAACTATAAAATAGGCATTCTGGCTCACCCGGCTCCGCTGTTGCTCCGCCGGCTTACCCAGAATGCCTATTTTATAGTTCTGTAATAGTAAACACTTTACAAACATACATAATGTGTAGGATTATCTGTTTTTAACACTAATTTAGAAAACTTTTGAGACTTTAGTTTTTGCTTAATCCTTCGTTTTTCTTGATCGTCTTCAATAACATCATTTTCCCGCATACATTCATCAAATGCGTCTCTATCTTTCATGTGGAATAAAACCACTGTCTTTAATTGCTCTCTAAAGTCTTTTAAAACTGAGTTATATTTTTGACATAAAATCCACACACTTATCCCAGCATGTCTTCCGCTAAAAGCCAGTTTTGATAAAGTATTTCTCTTTTTGACTATGTCTTTCTCTGCTGAACAATCATCTATAATAAATAGTGTTTGTGTTCCTTCAAACTGTCTATAAAAGTGTTCTAAACACTCGCTAAGTTTATTACTAGGATCGACTAAATAGATTTCATCATCGGACCAAATAAACCTTCTGTCATGATATGCTTTGTTCCATTTGAGTGTTGGACAGAAAATTACAATATGATCAAAATTATAACTATAAACTGTTTGTAATAGGTCGAGGACAAATATTGTTTTTCCACAACCAGTCTGTCCACAAATCAATGAACAATGAGGGGTTTTTGTCATAAAGTTTAACATCGGCATTGACACCAAAGTCGTCTGCTCCATAGTTTTAAAACAGAATTTAATCTAATCCAGTTATTGTTTTTATCATACTCTCTGTCAAAACTTGTTCAGTATAATAAAACCCTATAAGGCCCAAATGTGTAAGATTAATCCAGTTCAGTTCTGTAAGATCGTTTCTATTTAGACTAATATCAATTTTGTTGCTTGTTGTTATGACCTTAATATCCTCGCCATTGTAAAGAACGACGACAGTAACTTTAAGTTTGTCAACGTCTAAGTTTTGCCAGCTAATAAGAATTCCTTTTATAAGATTGTCACTGACGCCCAGAGCTCCATTTCTCGCCTCATCTTTTAAGACAGAAATTTTAAATATCATTGTGAACGTGTCTCCTAATTTTGTGCGTGGAATGAACTGTAATTTTGTAGAAGCTTTCTTTAAAACCGATTCTCTTCTGTGGAGGATGTACTGTTTGTCCCCAAACGGCTTTATTTTGATCTCTTTCCGACTGTTGTCCTCTGGCATAAGACTTACATGTAAAGGGCCAGAGTTCAATGCTTTTCTGAAACTTTTTTGACGGTCAAAAAATGTAAATGGGCTTAAGAATTCAAATTTTATGTCCCATTCTAAATATGGTTCTAAGTGCCATTTGTTGTCAGTTTTTCGAACTATTTTATATTCATACTGACCCGCATTATTTGCTTCTACATTGCGTAGTTGTTCTAGTTTAGGAAACCTTTTGCTGTCGCTAACCTCTTTGCGTTTATAATAACCATCTTTAGTGTACTCAAAACCATACAAAGTGCCTATCTCACCGTTCTGTTCAAAGTCCTCAACGTCTGCAAGGTCTTTTAATTCTAAAGTTACACACCTCTAAGGCGCTAATGTAACTCCTGATTCTTCTGGTCCACGTGACATTTTTTAAAACAACGTATTATTTTATTTCTAAAACAATGTGCAGGTTATCACATTTCACGACTTTCCCTGTTTTATCTGTGATCTTTATATTAAATGATTTGACCCTCCCACAAGCTAATTTTTTAAACTGTAAATTAGGGAATTGTATAATTTCATAATCGCAATATGCAGCTTTCCCTGATGGAAGAGCTCTTAAAACAGTTGAGGGCCTTCCATCATATAAGTTTTCATCAGTGCTCAGATCGTCCAAATGAACATAGAGTAATGAATGTAATGCAAGATCGAGCGGATATTCTCCCTCATAAGTAGTTTCGTCTGGTGCAACTATAAAAACTATGATTGTCAGTTGCAAAGCCTAACATTTTAGCTAGCTCTACATCAAAAAGGTAATGGTCTACTTCTTCTTCAGGTTTGAATGTCAACATTATTTTCAAATTTGCATTGTTAAGTTTGAGAGTAATGTCGAAGTTACTCATTGCTTCTTTTAGCGAGCAAAACCCGTAATAACCATCAGGTATGGTTAACTGGCTAACTAAGTTTCCTCTATTATCAAATTTTTTAATCTTATTATTCTCCTTGGATTCAGTTATATTAAACCATACGACTTTGTAAAAAATTTCATGGAGTGCGACCCTTTGGGTTCCGCAGTTATTATCAATAGCATATTCTAAAAACGAAGGACTGTCTTGAGTTGTTATTGTTACAAACATTTTTAAAACAAATTTAAAAATGAGTGCATTCAAATATACTAATGCAAAATATTCTGTCGGGCCGCACTACAGTCCTAAAGATATAACAACTGATACTCTCGACATTTCTGTGACTCAGACTGACGCCTTTCAAGTAAAGGTTAGTACTCCATTGAACAGATATCTTAACCCTCCTATTAAAAAAGACTACATCGCGAAAGTGTGGTTCAGTCATCCGATGCAGTTTTATCAGAACCAGTTAAACTTTGCTGTGTTTTGCGCATCAACTGGATGTGGAGTGTCGTATGCTGATCATTTAAATCATCCTGATCCTTTGGTGAGGTCAGTGTATAGATTTCATTTTTATTACACCTTCAGACGTATTTTATCTGAACTGCAAGCGCCATTACCAAATGACAAAACGTTTAATCCATTCAGCAACAGAATAGATTACAAGGCTTTTGAAAGGATCTGTAACGAATTTGATATTGACCCAAAGACAGACTTTAGACAAAAGTTGGATCTTAATCATGGTTTAGGCACCCCTTATTTTTGGGGCGTGCACAGAAAGTATAACTATGATTACAATCCTCCTTACACATCTTTCTCTTCAGGCACAACTGTTCACCTCGGGTCCATAGAGCAAGAGCATAAAACAGCATGGACAACATTTATTTTGGATACTTCTAAGGGCCTAACAAAAGCGGGAATAGAAAGAATAAACGACTCTATTCGTACTTATGTTTGGTGTTTGCTAGGTTCGCAAGCACAAACGAGATCAAACATAATTGATCCTTCTACTGGCTTTGACGCCCAAAAACAGTATTTAGCAAATTTAGAGGACGCCATTAATTCTGCAATTGATTTGCCTTCAAGTATTAAAAGGTACCAAAATGTTTTGCAATACGCAAGATCGAAAGTAGACTTTGCTGTCGGCACTGGTTTATACATGCTGCCTTCTGACCTCAGACTTCAGATAGGAACAATAATAAACTATAATAATGAAATCCTTGTGGCTGGTAAAGAAGAGAAGGTCGGAAAAAACGACATAAATTCTAAGCCAGCAATAGCAATAAAAAAAGAAGTCCCAATCCCCGTGGCCCCCTCTAAACCCCCTCAAAACCCCATCCAATCCCCGTGGCCTCAAAAAATAATGACCATGAATATGAAAAGACGGCACTTGTTATTGGATTAACTGCCCTAGGATTACTTGGTCTTTATCTTACTATAAAGTAACCCAACTATTAAGACAACTAATGTCCATAAGTGCTCGGCCATAAAGCCAACTACTTTGCTTGCAGTAGACAAAAGCCAGCTAACAACACTCCCTATTATACCAGGCAAAGAATCTATTGCCTTACTGGCTAATTTTTTTAATAAACTTGCAAGATGATCAAGTTGTTTTTTTACCCATGATTTATCTGATGGTGGTCCTGGTGGCACTAACCCTTGCCCACCACCGCCTGTAATAGCCAACACCAGTGTACTTATTGCAAATCCTAAGGCTGTTATAACACTTGCTAATGTGACACCTTGCTCTCTAAACAGTGTTCTTATTCGTTCTGCTAACGTTGTGTCTTCATACAAAATTCTTTGGATAGTTTCTCTTATTCTGCTCACTTGAGTTCGTAATTGTTCTCGGTTAGTAGACAACACTTCTAGTCTTGCTGATCTCTCTTGTTCAAGATCTTTTAGTCTTCGGGTTATTCTTTCTTTAACATCATGGCCTAAGTTGTGGTCATCAGCCTCAACTAGTTTTTCTTTTTCTCTTTTTATATGCTCATCTAGTTCACCCAGTTTTGCTAAATTGTTTGTTAATTCGCCTCTGATGCTTCTCAAAGCATGATCAAGGGCCGTTATTTCTTTCATAGGTAGCGGCGGATCGTGCATAGTTTTTAATGCTGTTTCTTCTGAAAAACTGGTTTCTGCTTGTATTATTTCGTCTGCTGTTGGGCTTAAATCTTTAAGTTCCATGTTTTGTATTTGGTTATCTGTTGGGAGTTCTTGTAGTGTGTTTTGAAGTTTAGCAACTGCTTCCCTATCTAATTTTGGTTTAGTAATGCCAAGGCGATTTTGTTCGCTCACACTGAGCCTTTGTCTAATTGTACTCTTTTTTAAAAACTTTGATGAGTCTGGTTTAGTTGTAAGCTGAACAAGTTGTCCTTCGTCGTTTCTCACAAACAAATGGTCATCTTTTGTTTCAAAATCATTAGGGTCTATAAAATCAGGAGGTTCTTGACCTAAACTTTCGTAAAATGATCTGACCTTACTTTCTGTTAATTCATGCCGCAATGAGCGCAATGGATGTGTCAAAGGTGTCATTTCACTCATGTCGTCTCCAGGATCAAAAACATCATAATCTTCCATGTTTTAAAAATAATTAACTTTTTATTTTTGTTTTATAAAAAAATGTCACAAGCATATGGTTCATTTCTTGACCCACATAGAAGACTGAAAGAGCCCTTTGGCGTGAAGGGAAATAAGCAAAATATTATTGTTCCAAATAATCCATCTACTATTGATTCAGATCAGATTCTTACTGTCAAATTTCCAGACCTAGGAGCAGATGAAATGATTGTACCAGGCTCTGCACGACTTACTTTCAAAATAGAACTCGAATCAGCAACAGACCCAAACAGGACAGTAGTTCAGAATCTGGGACGGGCAATCGTTAAGAAAATTTCTATAAAACTTGAGGGGCAAGAAATATTTTCTTTACACAATGCAGACATATTTTTAATCTATTGTGATCTATGGCTAACCGCGAATGAAAGGGCTGACCTCGCGTTTCAAGGAATCGAAAATAACGAAGCACTAAAACACAGAATAGACGCCGAAGATGCTAAAGACGGTAACAAGTATGAAGCTGTAAGTTTTGCTTATGGAAATCGCTTTTCTATACCCTTAGATTTTGAGTTGTTAAAAGCGCATGCGCCATACTTTCAAGGAGCATTAAAAGACAGATTGTCATATGAACTAACTTTTAATGAATACAAACGTGTCATTAAATCTACAGACACTGACGCAAAGTACAGCATTTTCGACATCTCGTTAGAGTTTGACATTGTTAGCAACCCTAACTTAGCAAGGCTGATTGAGCAACAATATCAGTCAAAATTAGCAATATATTACGAAAGAGTGATTCATCATACTAAATATCCTAAAAGCAGGGCAGACACTATATGGAACTTTAGTTTTAGTGCCACAGCAAGATCCCTTAAAGGTATTTTATTGCTGTGTGAAGATGAAGAACCATTCAAAAGACAAAGTGAAAAGTTTATCAATCCTAAAATAACGAAAGTACAATGTTCAATTGAGGGTAGTCCTAACCAAATCTACAGTAGTGGGCTTAAACCTTATCAGCATTTTGATGAAATAAGAAAATTGTTTGGAGGCGGGAGGTCTAGAAGTCCAACAGTAGACCTTGTGTCTAAAGATCTACACCTTCACAGTGTTAGACTTGATGAATATTTAACAACGAAATACGGTTTATGGATTGACCTAAGGTCAACAGAGGATAATCAGTTGCATGGGAGTGGGAGAACAGTTAAAGACGTAATAAACATTCAAACTGATAAAGAAAAAGAGAGTGATAAACCACTTAATGTACATTTGTTTTTAATATATGATGCGCAGCTGAATATTCAAGATAACAGATTAAAAGATATCCAATACTAAATTATTTTTATTTTTAAAAAGCATGTCTGTTCAGGTTTATCCAAAAGTGCCCAAAGAAGAGATAGTAGGCAACTCTGTAGAAAGCCCTGACATAAAAACTTTCAGATTAACCAACATTACACAAATGCACAAAAAACTAGAGCAGGACCTTTCAAAATACAGTAAAACCAAATGAAGGTATTCTGCTGCCTTTAATGCTGTTACATATGTTAATACTGGAGCATCGATCACTAGTGCTCTATCAGCAGGAACAAGTGTAGGTCTCTTAGCAACAGGCGTAGGTGCGCCGGCAGCTTTACCTCTAGGCGGTTTGTCTTTAACTCTTGGCCTGTGTTCATTGGCTGTAAGTGCTGTCAGCAAAAAAATAAAAGCTAAACTCCAAAAGCACACAGCTATGGTTCAACTAATAACAGCTAAACTTAGTTCCTTCAAACTGATAATTGATAAAGCACTTGCTGACTCAAACATCACGGATGAAGAATTTAGTCACCTACAGGCTGATTTTGAGGACTACAAAAGACAAAAGTTTGATCTTCAAAAAAAGGCAAGGGCAACTTTTTCTCAACAACCAGACACCGACCAGATAAAAAAGGAATGTTTAAAAAAAGTAAACGAGACATTAAACTCTAAACAGCTCACATTAACAACACCAAAGGGCGTTTATACTTTAGTTTATGAGTCTAAGCACAAAAAGACCTCTGATATTGATTAATTAATTTAAATAAATATTTTGAGTTAGAAAAGAAGCTCAACATGGATAAGATATATGACAGTTTTGACTCTTGGTTAGATGCAATGGAAGAGGAAGAGCGTTTGTCAAAAGCTTTAAATGAGGTCGTTTTAGAAGTTATTGATCCAACAAACGTGCAGGCAAGCGTTGTACATGCTATTTCTCAAGTTCCAAGTAAACTAACAATAAACCCTCCAGTTAAAGTAAGGTTAGTTGTTTTAATCGACTATATAACAATAAACGAAGAAAATCTAGAAGTCTGGGTCTCAAACTAAACAGCAGACTATTCTTTCTTATAATGACTTAACACCCGGTTGGGCAGATCAACTTCTTACACAGTTTAATGAAGCCTCTGAAGCAGCTAAAATGAGAGGCTCTGGTTGGTCAGAGGGTGAAGTCCTAGACATCAGATTAAGACAGGCTAAGTATGAGCCGATTGTAGGCAAGTCTTACATTCCGCTGCCGCCGGCATTAGTTGCAAAGAGAGCAGTTTTGAACATAAAGAATTCAGACGACAAATGTTTTATGTGGTGCGTTCTTGCGAAGCTGCATCGCGTTGCTAAAAATGCAGAGAGAGTATCTAACTATCAACCTTGGGTCAATGATCTTAACTTTGATGGACTCACCTTTCCTATGGCTGTAGACAAAATTGATCAGTTTGAAGAACAGAATCCCCCAATAACTGTTAACGTATACGCATGGTCTGAAGAAACCAACCTTCTGCCAATTAGAGTGTCAAAGAACAGTCCAACAATAGGCGAACCAACCAAAACTCATGTAGACTTACTCCTAATGCAAAGCCTTAATGGGTTGCACTACACTCTAATACGCACAATGAGTAGATTACTAGTGCATACTACAAAACAACATAGCAAACAAGAATTTTGTAGAAAATGTTTAACAAGAATTCCGTCCGTTCAAGCTGCGAGCGAACATGTAAAACATTGTCTCAGTCCAGTTGACTGCAATACAGAACTAATTATGCCAAGAGAAGGCAGTAAGGTTAGTTTTAAGAATTACAAAAAAACTCCAGAGGTCTCCATACGTTGTTTACGCAGACTTTGAATCGCTTATTGTTCCTTATGAAGGACCTGCTCCAAAACATTTACCAAAAACAGTTATAATAATGAATAACCACCAGATTTGTTCATTTGCCTTCATTGTTGTCAGGTCAGATGGTGAACATTCAAAGCCAGAATTATACAGAGGACCACATGCAGCAAAACATTTCTTAAAAACGCATGCAAGAAGTTCGTAATGTCTGTTCTAATAATCTAGTCCTATCCGATCTTAAGATGACCTCTGAAGATCAAGATCGCTATGACTCAGCCACTCACTGTTGGATTTGTGGTTTAGAGCTAACACCTAAAAGTTTAAACCCAACAGTAAGAGATCATGATCACATTAGCGGAGAATTCAGAGGAGCAGCACATAACAATTGCAATCTTCAACTAAAGTTTGATCCTAGGACTTGGAGACTTCCTATATTCTTTCATAACTTGCGAGGTTACGATTCTCATCTTATATTGCAAGCAGTAACTAGCGATTTCAGGGTGTCATGCATTGCGCAGTCATCAGAAAAGTACATGTGTTTCACTTTAAATAACCTGTCTTTTTATGATTCTATGCAACACCTGATGGGTTCATTAGAGTCACTGGCTATGTCCTTAAAGTCCTGCCCAATAACGGAAGAATATTTTGACCCAACGGTGATTAGAAAGGGCGTTTATCCTTATGAGTACATGAACAGCTGGGAAAGGTTTGAGGAGACAGCCCTTCCGCCTAAAGGTGCGTTCTTTTCTAGTCTTAGAGGAAAGGACATCAGTGATTCTGATTACCAGCATGCACAAGAAGCGTGGCAAAAATTAGAATCTAAAACAATGGGAGACTATCATGATTCCTATTTAATGGCGGATACCTGTTTGTTGGCGGATATCTTTGAAAATTACAGAAAGACCTGCATGAAACATTATAGTCTAGATCCTGCGCATTATATTTCTGCGCCTGGGATGAGTTGGGACGCATTCTTAAAATTTACTGGTGTACAGATTGACCTGTTGTCTGACCTACCAATGCTTCAGATGATTGAAAACGGATTGCGTGGCGGAATTAGTATGGCGTCTCACCATTACTGTAAAGCAAACAACAAGTATTTAGACAACTATGATCCAAGTAAAACTTCTAACTATCTTATGTATTTAGATGCAAACAATCTGTATGGTTGGGCTATGAGTCAATCACTACCGTTACGTAACTTTAAAATGTACACAGGACTCAAAGACATTCAAAAGTTTTTAAAATGGCTACAGAGTCTAGAAGCTGATCAACCGCAAGGCTTTATTCTTGAAGTTGATTTAGAATATCCTCATGAACTTCATGATTACCATAATGACTATCCATTAGCGGCAGAAACCCTAAAAGTGTCAATGACAGAACCGCCTAAACTTGTGCCTAATCTTCGTGACAAAAAAAATTATGTCTGTCATTACAGACTTCTCCAATTTTATTTAAGACATGGTTTAAAACTAACAGCTGTTCATCGTATAATTGCATTTGATCAAGAACAGTTCATGAAACCATACATCATGAAGAACACTGATCTCAGAACTAAATCCGCAGATGCTTCAGAAAAAGACTTTTTCAAGTTGATGAACAACAGCTGTTTTGGAAAGACTATGGAAAATCCGCACAAGCGCAAAGATGTCAGATTGGTCACTAGAGAAAACGATGCAATTAAGCTGGTGTCAAAACCCAACTACCAAGACTTCAGAAGATTTCATGATCAGCTTTTTGGTATAATGATGGAAAAAAAGAAAGTCAAATTGGACAAACCTGTTTTTATTGGGTTTACTGTTTTAGAGCTGTCGAAGCTTTTGATGTTAGAATTTCTTTACGACTACTTTAAACCCTTGTATCCAGAGTCCAGAGTTCTGTACACAGATACAGATTCCTTTGTAATCGACATCCCTACTGAAGATTTTTACAAAGATTTAGAAACAGAAGTGGCTAAAGGGCATGCGGGATGGTACGACACATCTGATTACCCTAAAGATTCACCTTTGCATTCAGTTATTAATAAGAAGGTTTTAGGTAAGATGAAGGATGAATTATCTGGAGGTGTGATCAAGGAGTTTATTGGTTTAAGGTCGAAAATGTACAGTCTTGCTTGTCAAACAGGCACTATTAAAAAAGCAAAGGGAATATCTCGCAGTGTTGTGCAGTCAAACATATCACATGACAATTACAAAGAAGCATTGTTCAATAAAAAGATTTTTCATCATGATAACTACAAACTACGATCTAATCTGCATGAGATTAACACAACAGTTGTAACAAAACGGTCTCTTGACAGCACTAACACGAAAAGAGTATTTGTTAATCCAGAGTATTCATATGCAATTGGGCACTGGAGAATAGTATAATCATATGTCTTCATGGAGTTTCTGTTTGGTCAAGTGTTATCAGAAGCTCAACTATATCATTATCCAGTATAGCCAAATCATTATTATTCATTACTGCTAAATGTGCTTTAATTTTTTTTATCATTTCAAGATTTTGATTTTTCCATATCAAAATATCAGAATCTAGGGATTGGGGTAGTAAGCGATTGTCTGGCATAAGATTGTCAATGTTCTTAAATATTTTTTTGATAATAATATTATAAGCAGATAATTGACGTATTAATTTTGAAAACTCTTTTTTCTTTTGAGCTTCCATTTTAAACTCAAATGTATTTGCCTAAATTAACTAAGCGACTGGAACTGTGTCTGGTGGGATTATCTGCAGTTCTTCCTTCACAAAAGATCTTCGGGGGCTGGTCGTTTTGTTGTGTCAGTTTCTCGTAAATAATACACGGGCGGATTCATTTTCACAATTTTTTTTATCTCATATGGATCAACACTCCAAACTGGATCTGTTGCCCTGATGCGAGTGTCCCCTTCCGCTTCTCCCGGTGAATAAAGGTATCTCACTTTTAAACCAAATGGTAATAGTTTGCTGGATGAAGACTCTTCAACAACATTTATTGTTTGTTTTCTGATTGCTTGTACTGGTTTTAGCCCTTTAAATTCTTCATTATTCATTGCGCGCAAAACTGAGGGCAGTCTTTTTACCCATTCTGTGTTGCGAGAATTGTCAATCAGCTCTCTGTGATACTGGTAGGAGAAAAGTCTTTCAGATAACTGTTTGTTAAAGTTTTCAACCAAACCCTGTGATCTGTGAACTCCCGGAATGCCTCTTTTAATGGTAACTCTATGTTTTAACAATAATTGATTCACTTGACCTTTAAATTCTTTTCCGTCATCGACTTGAATCATGCGAGGATAAGTTAAGGGTCCTCGTTGGTATATCAGCTGTATAGCAACAGCAACAGCAGAAGCACTCTTTTGTGTTAATGGTTCCGCATCTTTGTATCTTGAAGCTATATCAATGACTGTAAGTGCGTACTTAAATCTTTTTCGTCTAATCGTATCATGGGGTAAATATAGAAGGTCCATTTGATGGGTGTCGTTTGGAGTTATATTCACAAAGTGTGGTCTCTGTATTCGTTTAGGCGCAGGTAAATAAATTTGCCAAATCGCTTGTTTAGATAACCATTCTTTTGCTGTTTGTTCACTGACTCCCGCTGCTTGGCTAAGCTTTTTAATTGCCGTGATTCCCTTCCAATATCCTTTTGGAGAATAATAGATCTTGTTCATTTTTTATTCAGCCAATATTATGTGCCACAAAATACACAACGGTCATACCAAAGACAATAAACAATATTTCTTGCATCTTTTGTTTTTCTGATGGTTGATAAAAGTCGCTGAATTTTGGTGGGGGCAATGTTTCAACTTGTTGGCCTGTTACTAGAAAATATTCTTTTATTGCCTGGTCAACATCTTTAAATGTGTAAGCTGCATGTCCCTGTTGTTTAAGTCTGTCGTTAATAAAATCTAACTGCTCCATTCTTTGCTTTTCATAGGTGTCTTGTGCAGCAGCTAGTTGCTCCATAGCTCTGTTATGTCTTTTTCTCTCATCGTTATTTTGTAGTTTACTAAACGCGTAATTACTTCCGCTGAAAGCAAGCGCGTTGACCACTGCGCCGCCTATCATCATTACGAGTGAAGCCATTTTTATAAATGTATTTTTTTTACATATTTATATTTTCTGGAATTATTCCTTGCTTAACTAGAAAGTCTTTCGTAGCAAATGAAGCTGTAATGACAGCAATCAACTTTGCTGAGTCTTCAAAATCTAGCTTGCCAAGATCTGCTGGTTTTATTCTTAACAAGCTTTTACCAAGCATTGTGTATCCTACACTTAGACCTCCAATAACAGCAGAATGGTATACGAGGTTGGCAACAGTTTTTTCGGTGCTCATTTTTTAAAAATAAAATAATATTTATTATTAATAAAACATGAACTGCGATGATTTACTTCCTGAACTTATGATTACAAATAATCAAGTTGATGACCAAGCTATTATGCGCCAAAAGGAAAGGCTGTATTCTTTGGCAGCGTGTGGAAAAACAAAACAGTACCTCGGAAATGAATTCAGCATAGAACAGATTCAACAGATGTCGCCACAAGACATTGTAAAGTATCACAACAGGTATGAAGCGCAACTGGGGTCAAGAATGGTCAAAAGTGTCGGACAAACTGTTCTTAGTTTGTACACTAAACTCGTTAGTAGATTTGCGCCCATTGATTCTGAACAAGATTTTATGTATGATTTAACGCAGGATCCAGTTTTAACAAAGTCATTAGAGTCTCTAGGATGTGATCTATATTACAGATTTGGAACATTATTGTCGCCAGTAATTATGGGGTTAATTACGTTTAATCATATAGATTTTATTTCTCTTAAAAATGACCGAGCAGAAAACGTTGATGGAGAAAGTGACCCGTGAAAAGAATCCTGGGCGCGTTGAAGCAGGGAAAAAATTAGCAGAGTGGAACAAAAAAAGAAAATTAGAGTTACAACATATAACTCATAATGAAAAAACACCAGTTGTGCCAGAGCCACAACAAGAACAAGTTGTTTCAAGTCCCGCAACATCATCATGGATTATTTGGATTAAAAGAGTTGGCATTTTTGGCGTCATTGCTGTTGGTGGGGGTGGTTATTACGTTTATAAAACATATAAAGAAAGACAGCAAAAACCAAAGCAGCCCAAAAAAATCACAGCCACTAAATACAAAATCTGAACAAAAAAGAATACTAGAACTGCCAACAACAAAATCTCATTTTGATCCATTTGATATGCAGTAATATTTCAAGAACTTAATAAATAATTATAAGTGACTTGAATAAGAACTTGATAACGACTTGATGACGACTTCATGACGACTTGATGAAAACTTGATGACGACTTGATAAGAACTTAATGACGACTTGATAAGAACTTAATGACGACTTGAATAAAAACTTGAATAGAACTTGAATAAGAACTTGTTAAGAACTTGACGATGACTTGAATAAGAACTTGAATAAAAACTTGTTAAGAACTTAAATAAGAACTTGAATAAGAACTTGAATAGAACTTGAATAAAAACTTGAATAAGAACTTGTTAAGAACTTGATGACGATTTTTTCATAAAACACAATTAATTGTTACATTCTTTTCCGGGGAGACAACTCCTCTGAAGGGTTTGCTGCCTTTATGTAGTACTCTACTAATTCTAGGTCACGGCTTACCCAACTGCCGAGTCGAAGCGTCGCACTGTTTGCTGGTTCGTGTCGAGTTACACATAACGGAGTAAGGGCGTCGTTTACTGCAGGCCGTCATGCGGCATTGTATAAATTTAGGCGGCTAAATTCCCCACCGGCGTCGTTTAGTGCAGGCGTTAGCCGTCACGCGGCATTGTATAAATTTAGGCGGCTAAATTCCCCACCCCAAATAATCTTTTTCCAATTTTATGTATTAAAATCTGCATTTAAATCTAAAAGCATTTAAAACAAATATTTATTAAAAAGTAGTGGCTAAAAAGTAATGTAAGATACACTTTGTTATTTAGCTTTTGGTGTTGTTTTAACAAAATAAAAAACAACTTTACTCTAGGCAAGTAGACACCATGTAATTGTAAAGCGTTTGTTTGTGTACAGTATATATAAATCTTGAAGATAACAACATTGAGGATATGCCTGCAGTAGTTTTAAATACTTGGTTGTCATGGCATTGAAAAGTCTAAATTTGCCCTCTTCCCTGCCCTCAAGTGATCCTTCCCACTTTCGTATTGGGTCACTGGCGCGGCTATGAACGCCCGTAAACCCAAAATATGGTCACTGGCGCGGCTATGAACGCCCGTAAACCTAAAATGGTCGCCCTGGTGCGGCTATGGGAAGGACCACTAAAATGGGGGTGAGGGGATTGCCCAAATTAGACAAATAGAAAGCAGGCAAACAAGTATGAGAGGCATATCCTCAAAACTCTTCACATCTGGCCGTGTTATACGTGAAAATCTGTTGTTTCTTTAGATACCCTGTCCTCTAATGCTCTAACGGTATCAAAACTCACCGACCGTCTTTCATGATGTGAAAGAGGTCTGTGTCACACACACATGATGTGAAAGAGACCTGTACACACACACACACACACACACACATATGTGTGTGTGTGTGTGTGTGTGTGTGTCTGTGTGTGTCTGTGTCTGTGTGTGCGTGTGTGTGGGGGGGGGGGAGGGAGGGAGTGCGCGCGTAATCTTGCATGTTGCGTGCGTAAATGCGTGCGTGCGTGCGCGCGTGTGTATGTATGTATGTGTGTGCGTGTGTGCACACGCGTGTGTTCATGCTGCGTGCGTGCGGGTCTGTGTGTATATGTGCGCGTATGCATGTGTGTGCATGCGCGCGCACGTGCATGTGTATGGAGCGAGAGAGTGACAGACAGACAGACAGACAGAGACAGAGACAGAGACTTTCATACAAGCCACGACTCCTTTTCACGTTTGTGTTGTCGTTGTGATGTGTTTGTCCATGTTAACGGGCCGATTTACTGTCAAATTCGTTTCTCTGTGTGTGTCAAATAATGTTTCAATTTCCGCCTGCAGTCGCCTCAGTTTGAAACCACCCTCCACTTCACACGTGTTCAACACTCAACACCACCACCACCACCACACCACCACTCCTCAAACTGATAGCATCAACGACGAAGCCAGCCAGTTGCGGTAAACGTTACCCTCTGCGCCATCGCGAAACCAGTACCACCACGCACCCTCTCCCACCGCGGTTCCCCCCGACCCCCCCCCCCCCCCTCCTCCAGCCCCCTCCCCCCACCACTCCACTCCACTCCAGCGTCTTCGCTGCCCGCTATTGTTCACTCAAGTGCGAGCGCTCTGTCATTGGTGGCGGGCGATCTCTACTCCGATCAGCGAGCGCTTTTCTCTGGTAATCTGATCGTTCGGTGGGGTGAAGTGACAGACCGTAGTTTCACTGAGAGGAATCGTGGAATTACGACCACCGTCACGTGTGTTAACAAGCTTCCTCAATTCACGTAGCGTGGCGTTGAATCACTGATAACGTGACTCCCGAGGTCGACTTGCAAATCATGAACGGATACATCAGATGCGCTCACACCACGTACGAGAATGTACGTGCGCGTGCGCTCGCACACACACACACACACACACACACACACACACACACACACACACACGCAAACGCTCTCTCTTTCTCTCTCTCTCTCTCTCTCTCTCTCTCTCTCTCTCTCTTCGTGCGCGTGCGCTGGTTTTTTTTTGTGTCTGTTTTGTTTGTTTGTTTTGTAGTTATCATTAATACAGCTGTTATGTCTCACTCTCCTTTGGTGTCATGCATTACGACTCATGTGCTTCGTCCTTAATCTGATTTTGCTTGCTATATACTGTTTCATGAGTTTTAGTTAGTTCTTTCCTCTTGTCAGTATTTATGTCTCTCTTTCGTTCTCTCTTTCATTCTGTGTTCTTCACATGATTCAACTGTTGTGCCTAATCGTCGTGTCCTACCGCGTATATTACTCATATGAATCATCTTTAATCCCATTTTGTTCATTATTGATTTGAATAGTACTTGTTTACTGATCTGGGAGCCGGAATAGCTCAGTGATAGAGCGCCGGACTCGTAATCTTGGTGATACTGGGGTTGCGGGTTCGAATCTCCGCCAGACCGTTTCGATACAGGGGGATTTTTTTCCCCTCAGAGTTAACATTGGTTCTGACTCCATTTACCTCGAATGGGACTATAAACCGAGGTTCAGTGTGTGGACGCACGTATAACATCTTGCACACACGTAAAATCCCATCACCAACTGTCGGAAGAGAAGGCCAGTTTGGCCGTTGGTATGGATGACACGTTACACGTAGCATGCACTCTGCGTGAGAAATGGAAAGAATGAAGGAAGTAAGAAAACTGAGTGAACGATAATGAACGATATTGACTGGATGACACGGGAAACGACTGAATGAAGGCCGGTATTTGTCATTTTAAAATCAATGAAGCATCGTTATCTTATAAGTAAAGTTTTAGATTAGATATTCTTACAATATTCATACATCAAAAGTATGACGGTAAGGGTGGAAACATGGTTTGAAAATACATTTCAAACTTTGAAATCACTCTTGAACTGCCGCCCTGGTTTCCACTTTATTGAGGCAATAGATACTTTAACACTTCAGTATTTGGGTTGTACCATTTCTGTAGCTGCTACTTTTAAAAGAACGAAGACAAAAGAAATAACATTTATAAATGCTCAAGATACCCTAATTTGGGCTTTCTTTTTGTAAGGGTGGTGGATGGATAAGGAGGGTAGACGGAGTAGGAGATGGGGACGAGAGCGAGTTGACACATCAACTTCCACACCCAACACCAGCTCGTTGGTTTCCTCTCTCTTTTTATTTTAAATCATGGTTGGATCGAACCAACCATACCAACACCCACCTCAGGACAGTGCGTGCTACACGCTATGGCTCCACGTTTCACCTGTTAGGCCTACACCCCGGCCCAACAATGGCAGTTGCTTTTCAGCCCTGCAATGGACCCACGGGTGTAAATATATTGAACAAGTGAACACTCACAGACTAACAGATGCAGCGACCGAATAAACAAACTGAGTGACCAGTGGCTACTCGCGTACAAAATAGGCACAAGAACGCACAAGCAACCGAGCAGCATTCAACTCATTAACTGCCTAATTACTCAGCCAAGTAACCACGTAACCCTTCAGTCGCTCAAATAATGAAACAATCGAGCAAACAGGTAAAACACTTGTTTTACCTTCACTGGCTGTATCTTAATCATTTGCTCAGGCCGCCGTGCAGTTTCCTCACTGTGACTTAACCCTATCCGTCTCGCCAGCAAACAAGGGCGACATTTACAAGCCAGTTTGTCTAGTGTTCGAACACAAGGAACCTGCAGGGCGCGCGTTAAACTTTATCCACTAATCACAATAAAAGACAGCAATATCTGTAATCTATGTTTTCTGGCATCGATTTGTTCATTACTCACTATAAAATCTGTGACAATACTGAATAACTGTTTCTGATTTCATTCTTATTAAGCGCCAGCACCTGCTTAGTTACAAAGTTACCTGAATAATTGACTGTAGAAATTTGGTATATCACATTTCCAGTTGATAAGGAATTGGAGTTTGTACAATAAATATGTAAGAACATAGAACTTTTAACTTCCATTTACTAAAGTTGTTTCACGAAGATAGTACTCTATCTGCCCTCACTCTAGTTAAAACATAGCCAAACCAAAGGCAAAAACCATCAACATACCTTTACATTCACAAACACCTGAACCAGCGTCACAGCCTTCACCACACTCTGCTCAGTGAAGAAATGATCTCAGAGCCAGAACGCTGGGAGTATATATGCCTTCCACCCCCCTTTGAACGAGATTTTTCGAGAAAGTCTTTTGTGGCCTGAGTCACAATGGAACACTAGAAGCGTCTAAAGTGCCTCAGATCTGGGTTCACTGGGCTGCTCTTGAACGAACATTCTATTCCCCAGGGCCCGACAACCAACGGGGCCGACCGCCATGTAAGTGGCTGGGTCTGTAGAAGTGCAGAGGAACAGACCCTTCAGACTCTGTACCTAGGGCAAAATCCAGCATCCCACCTAAAAGATGTTTACTTTCCAAAATCTCAAGTCCACCTCAGCAAACACAACACCAACCATGGCTCCACGGTCTCCCAGGGCTGTCCCCCCGGCCTATACTCAGTCTCCCAGACCAAACCATCCAGACCAGCCATGGTCAAAGGGAGGCTCTCAAGAGCTCCTCAGCAAAGGCGAACCAATTACGATGTGGCTGAAGTCCAATGGCCGTCTCTCCAAAACCAGTCTGCCCAGACCAGCCGTGGGCAAATTGTCTGCTGAGTGACCAGCCTCTTAACTGGCATTCCAGCCTACCAGCTAGGTTGCCCCTCACTGCGATTCTATCCCGCGTTTGAGGGGTTAACCACTACAACTCTCTGTTCTCAAAGGTTGGGCAGAATCGTACCCTTTACATTTTTATTTATTTTCATATATTTTTGTCAACAAATTGTTCCTAATTTGGGGCTCTTCTTTTCATTTATTTTCATTTATTTATGTCAACATATTCTTATGGAACAAAATTTAGAAAGAGAGGGGGTTAGTTACCGCCAAGGACATAGACAAAGTATAGGATGTTTGTCTACGTCCTTGACGGTAATTAACCCCCTCTCTTTCTAAATTTTGCTTCATTTTCCGCCCTCAGTCACTCCGTTTGAAACTTAAATTCTTATGGGTTTTGGCACAAGACTATTACTTTGTCATTTTGTTTACTGCATGATCGTTTCTTAAAGTTGTAGAGTGTTTCTTACCATACAGGTATTTTTATGCACTGAACTGTCACCTTTGATATTCTATTAAGTACACAGATAACCTTTTGTTAAAATAAACAATTCTTGAATTGCCACCCTTGTTTCAATTTTATTGAGTAAATAGATACTTCGACACTTCCGTGTTTGGCTTGTAACATTTCTGGAGCTGCTACTTTTAAAGAATGATGACAAAAGAAGATCAACAACATTTATGAATGCTCCAGACCCCTATTTTTGGCTCTTCTTTTGACGCATTTTCATGCATTTCTTTGAACAAATTCTGCCAGTTTAGGCACGAAACGATCCGTCTTTGTCGCTTTGTTTACTGCCTGATCGCTTCTTAAACTTGTAGAGTGATTCTCACTGTACATGCCTTTTATTTATGTATTTATTTCTTCATTCATTTACTTCTTTCTTTTTTTTTTTTTTTTTAATTCATTTCTTCATTCATTTACTTCTTTCTTCCTTTCTTTATTCTCTCACAATTTAGGAAAAGAGGAAAAGTACCAACAACCCCTTGTCAGTTTCATTTAAGGTTTTAGATGCGTTTTTTTTTTTTTTTAAACAAAGGAACCCTCAGAAAAATATTACTATACTAGTAATAAACCACATTAAGAAATGAAATTTAGTGAAATAAATTTGTCAGTATATACTTTCTGCAAGGGCTTTTTCCCTTATTTTATCTAAAGATATTCAAGCTGTAAACATTTATCCAGGAGGAATTTTTAAAAAAATCTCGTAAAGAAAAAAAAAAAAGGTGCTGTAGAGTTGGAAATTCATTTCAGTTTCTTACTTTTCAGTTTACTCAAGTCACTTGGTCTGAATAGATGTCACAGCCCATTTATCTTTTCCACTTCTGAATTTTACTGCGTAATAGTTTGAACGCAGTGTCATAAATTTGTACAGTTTTATCACTATACAAACAAGGCTGGAACCACGAAGTAGAGAACAAGCTCTTGGGGAGGAGGGGGGGGGGGGGGAAGCAAGCTTCTCATCAACTTGTCTCTACGGTGTGCACAGTAATGGTGAACTTGCATGTAATCACAGGAAGGACTGGATGAGTTTGACGTTCTCACACCGCAGGCTTTTAGGGACAAGTTTGTCACCGCAGCAAGCTGCAGCATGGAGTCGTTAGACTTGGCAAGACTTTGTAGGTTGGCAGCTTAGGTCGAGGTTGGTGTTTGCGGTCGGGTGAAGGGACCCGGGGTAGGTGGCGTCGTCAGGCAGGAGACTGGTTGATGTTGCTGATGAGTTGTTAGGACCGCCGAGCGGCCGTCTGCATGTTGTTGTTCGGCAATGGTCAATATTGTTGTTGTTGTAGTCGTCGTCGATGTGGCGGTTCCTCCAAAGCCGTCGTCAGGGTTACCGGGGGGCGGCTGTCTTCATGCTGAGTGGCGACGGTTCTGTGCCGCGTGAGGCCGACTCGGGAGACGCACGGGATGCAAGTCGCAGAGCCGCTGCTCGTAGATCCATGTCCACTCTTCGCACATGGGGGACGATCCTACCCTCCCCCCCCCCCCCCCCCCCCCCCCCATCACCAAAGGGAGGGCCCAACAGGCCACTGGGTTGGTCGCAGAGTGGCAGCGCCTCGTCGTCAAAGTGCTTTGCCGCCT
The DNA here is from genome assembly GCA_033310375.1 of Conus canariensis. Taxonomy (NCBI): domain Eukaryota; kingdom Metazoa; phylum Mollusca; class Gastropoda; order Neogastropoda; family Conidae; genus Conus; species Conus canariensis. Next base: position 694 of record JAMYXO010001662.1, on the reverse strand, counting down.
CGAGAGCCGTCCTTCCTGGTGTGGAGAAGGAAATCGGTGCCGCCATACACCTGTCTGCCACCTAGGTGTCTTCTCCCGGTCGCTGCCACCTCCAAGCAGGCGTGAGCAGCTGCAGTGGCCGAGCCGCCACAGCCACTCTGTCAAGTGCCACTGTCCATTCATACTTTTATGTTTTAAAAAGATTAAGTTAAAAAGAGATTAAATAATTTGTAATATGGAATTTTAAAAAAAAAATCAAAATATTAATTTTGTCGATTAAAAATTTACCAAAGTGTTATCATTTTGTCAATGTCAGTTTAGAGGAAACATTCTTTTATTATTCATACATCAAAGTATGACCGTCTTGGGTGAAAACATCTGTTTGATAGCATTTTGTTGTTGTTTTAAACTTTGTTAATAAAGCTTGAATTGCCGCCTTTGTTTCCATTTCATTGAGTTCTCATTTAGCATTTTTATAACATAAATCTGAAACTGCCAGTCCATAAAATGTCCTAGCATTTGATTTTTTTCTGTGTATTCTTTTATCAACAATCATTCATGCAGCAAATATTCTTCCAATACCTGTAGATTAACCCACAAAAGCTTGGGTGGAAACAAACGTATTATTTCTAGTTACTTCTTGGGAGTTGTTAGCCTGTCACCTGATTTACCATCGTCAATTCCATTTCACCAAAATCAATCCATTTAATTTGGG